>JAHLWY010000243.1:0-71692 GCA_020002185.1 Paraescarpia echinospica
GTGGGTAGTAGGTAGTAGACAGTGGAGTGAGTGTACAGTGGGCAGTAGGTAGTAGACAGCGGAGTGAGTAGACAGTGGGCAGTAGGCAGTAGACAGTGGAGTGAGTAGACAGTGGGCAGTAGGTAGTAGGCAGTGAAGTGAGTGGACAGTGGGCAGTGGGTAGTAGACAGTGGAGTGAGTAGACAGTGGGCAGTAGACAGTGGAGTGAGTAGACAGTGGGCAGTAGACAGTGGAGTGAGTGGACAGTGGGCAGTAGAGTTAGTAGACAGTGGGCAGTAGGCAGTAGACAGTGGGCAGTAGGTAGTAGACAGTGGAGTGAGTAGACAGTGGGCAGTAGGTAGTAGACAGTGGAGTGAGTAGACAGTGGGCAGTAGGCAGTAGACAGTGGAGTGAGTAGACAGTAGGTAGTAGACAGTAGACAGTGGAGTCAGTAGACAGTGGGCAGTAGACAGTGGAGTTAGCAGACAGTAGGTAGTAGACAGTGGAGTGAGTAGACAGTGGGCAGTAGGTAGTAGACAGTGGAGTCAGTAGACAGTGGGCAGTAGACGGTGGACAGTGGAGGTAGACGTAGAGTAGGCTGAACCTTGGTAGGCGGTGGAGCAGTGGAGTGAGTAGACACTGGGCAGTAGTGGAGTGAGGTGGACAGTGGGCAGTAGGTAGTAGGCAGTGGAGTGAGTGAGCAGTGGGTAGTAGGTAGTGAGCAGTGGGTGAGTAGCAGACAGTAGAGTGAGTAGACAGTGGGCAGTAGGTAGTAGGCAGTGGAGTGAGTAGACAGTGGGCAGTAGGTAGTAGACAGTGGAGTGAGTAGACAGTGGGCAGTAGG
The DNA here is from genome assembly GCA_020002185.1 of Paraescarpia echinospica. NCBI lineage: Eukaryota > Metazoa > Annelida > Polychaeta > Sabellida > Siboglinidae > Paraescarpia > Paraescarpia echinospica. The sequence continues at coordinate 824 of JAHLWY010000243.1, forward strand.
TAGTAGACAGTGGAGTGAGTAGACAGTGGGCAGTAGGTAGTAGACAGTGGAGTGAGTGGACAGTGGGCAGTAGACGGTGGAGTGAGTAGACAGTGGGCAGTAGGTAGTAGACAGTGGGCAGTAAGTAGTAGACAGTGGAGTGAGTAGACAGTGGGCAGTAGACAGTGGAGTGAGCGGACAGTAGACAGTGGAGTGAGTGGACAGTGGGCAGTAGGTAGTAGACAGTGGAGTGAACAGACAGTAGGTAGTAGACAGTGGTGTGAGTAGACAGTGGGCAGTAGACAGTGGAGTGAGTGGACAGTGGACAGTAGAGTTAGTAGACAGTGGGCAGTAGGCAGTGGACAGTGGGTAGTAGGTAGTAGACAGTGGAGTGAGTAGACAGTGGGCAGTAGGCAGTGGAGTGAGTAGACAGTGGAGTGAGTGGACAGTGGGCAGTTGGTAGTAGACAGTAGAGTGAGTAGACAGTGGGCAGTAGGCAGTAGAAAGTGGAGTGGCAGTAGGTAGTAGACAGTGGAGTGAGTGGACAGTAGGTAGTAGACAGTGGAGTGAGTAGACAGCGGGTAGTAGGTAGTAGACAGTGGAGTGAGTAGACAGTGGGCAGTAGGTAGTAGACAGTGGAGTGAGTAGACAGTGGGTAGCAGACAGTGGGTGTAGGAGTAGACCCAGTGGGCAGTAGGTAGTGAACAGTGGAGTGAGGTGGACAGTGGACAGTAGGTAGTAGACAGTGGAGTAGAGTAGACAGTGGTGGAGGCAGTAGGTAGTGAGCAGTGGAGTGAGTGGACAGTGGGCAGTAGGTAGTAGACAGTGCAAAAGGTGAGTGATGTCTGTCCAGGGTGAGTATGTGAACAACTACCAACACTGGCTTGTGAGGGGATGTCTGTCAGGGTAGTGTAGTCAGCTACCATCACTGGCTTGTGAGGATGTCTGCCAGGTAGTGTGATCAGCTACCATCACTGGCTTGTGAGAATGTCTGTCAGGGTAGTGTGAAAGTCAACGCTACCACCCACTGAAAAGCTGTGAGGATGTCTGTCAGGGGTAGTGTATAGTCTACTACCATCACTAGCAATGAGGATGTTTGCCAGGGATAGTGTAGTCAAGCTACCACCTCTGGCTTGTGAGGATGTCTGCCAGGGATAGTGTAGTCAACTACCACCACTAGCTTGTGAGGATGTCTGCCAGGGTAGTGTAGTCAACTACCACCACTAGCTTGTGGGGATGTCTGCCAGGATAGTGTAGTCAACTACCACCACTAGCTTGTGAGGATGTCTGCCAGGATAGTATAGTCAACTACCATCACTAACTTGTGAGAATGTCTGTCAGGGTAGTGTAGTCAACTACCACCACTAGCTTGTGAGGATATCTGTCAGGGTAGTGTAGTCAACTACCACCACTAGCTTGTGAGGATGTATGTCAAGGTAGTGTAGTCAACTTACCACCACTAGCTTGTGATGATGTCTGTCAGGGTAGTGTAGTCAACTACCACCACTAGCTTGTGAGGATGTCTGTCCGGGTAGTGTAGTCAACTTACCACCACTAGCTTGTGATGATGTCTGTCAGGGTAGTGTAGTCAACTACCACCACTAGCTTGTGAGGATGTCTGTCCGGGTAGTGTAGTCAACTTACCACCACTAGCTTGTGAGATGTCTGTCAGGGTAGTGTAGTCAACTACCACCACTAGCTTGTGAGGATGTCTGTCAAGGTAGTGTAGGCAACTTACCACCACTAGCTTGTGTGGATGTCTGTCAGGGTAGTGTAGTCAACTTACCACCACTAGCTTGTGATGATGTCTATCAGGGTAGTGTAGTCAACTAACACCACTAGCTTGTGTGGATGTCTGTCAGGGTAGTGTAATAGTTTGGTCGGTGGGATAGGCGTGTACCACGATCCATTGCTTCCTCTTCTTAAGAACGGAGACACGAGGCTGATGTCGTCATCGAAGACATCGGCGTCGTGGCTGATAGGTGGTGGTGGTGGTGGTGGTGGAGTGATTGGGCGAGGGGGGTCACTCCGTGATATGGGAGCGACCGAGCATACCGGCTTTGCTGCTGCTGCTGCTGCTGACAGGGCCTGCTGTAGAAAGAATACACGTTAGAACTTCAGCGTCATACAATATAGCATTTTCTCAACCGTTTGATACTTTTCCAAATAACGCGCATGCGTACTTCACACTTATCAGCGTGCATACTTCATTTATCCCAGGCATTTTGTTTTCGAAAAAAAGTTTCCGGTCACGTCAGTACATTCACCGTTAAATCTCTCTTTACATCACATTTCTCTAATATCGATGCATCTCCAGTTTCCTGACTCCACACTGAACCTATACAACGTTTAGTTTCATGCTTTTAACGTCTCGTTTATCGTTTGTAAAAATCCTTTGTTCTCCGTTCACATTCCAATCGCGATAAGTCACGCGCAACAGATGTCACAACGCATTCCGCCTAGTCTACCGAGGAATTTGTTTAAAAAAAAAAGTTAGCGTTCACGTCAGTACATCCATTGTCAAATGTGACTTTTACAGCAAATTTCTCTAATATCACTGCATCTCGTGTTTCCTGACCCTCCAGGGATCGTATACAACGTTTAATTTCATGATTTTAACGTTTCGTTTATCGTTTATAAAAATCCTTTGTTCTCCGTTCACATTCCAATCAAGATAAGCCGTAGTGTCATGCGCCGCCGCCACCGCTGTTTGACGGCGCACACATTTCATACATACTTTTACAGTCACGCGCAATCAACGTCTATACATCGCTCCGAACTTTTCATCAAACATGACCACACCACATAAGTCAACGCCACGGTAAGATCCAACACATTTAAACAGCTGTTGTAACTACGCGTCATGCATGCATGCATGCATTTTATCATTTAAACAATTGTAAGTACGCGTACATGTCTCTCATTTTACTACAGTTGTTGTAAGTACACAACATGCATGTATTTTACCGTTTAAATAGTACGCATGCATGCATGCATGTATTTTACTGTTTAAATAGTACGCATGCCTGCATGTATTTTATTTTACCGTTTAAACAGTTGTTGTAACTACGCCTGCATGCATGCATCTTATTTTGCCATTTAAACAATTGTAAGTACGCGCGTGCGTGCATGTGTACGTGCATCTCTCATTTTATTTTTACTACAGTTAAGTACGCATGCATGCATGCATTTTACCGTTTATGTCTCATTTTATTTCATCATTTAAACAATGCATCATTTTATTTTACCGTTTAAACAATGTCTCATTTTATTTCACAACTATTGTAATGCATCATATTTTACAGTTTAAACAGTTGTTGTAACTACGCCTGCATGCATGCATTTTATTTTACCATTTAAACAATTGTAAGTGTATGCATGTGTACGTGCATATCTCTCATTTTATTTTTACTACAGTTAAGTACGCATGCATGCATGCATGCATGCATTTTACCGTTTAAATACCATGTCTCATTTTATTTCATCATTTAAACAATGTCTCATTTTATTTTATCATTGTGTCTCATTTTATTTCACAACCATTGTAATGCATCATTTTATTTTATCATTGTGGTTCTCATTTTATTTCATCATTTAAACAATGTCTCATTTTATTTTATCATTGTGTCTCATTTTATTTCACAACCATTGTAATGCATCATTTTATTTTACCATTGTGGTTCTCATTTTATCATTTAAACAATGCATGGTTCTCATCCTTTGTTTAAAATGTATTGTGGTTTTAGTTCATAGACCGATCCAACTGCCTACAACCGGCACATTATCACGGACGACCAAGCCGACATGCACGGTCGCTCCTTTCACCCTCACGTTGCCTCCTACGCACGTCATCACGCCGACAGGCACTGACAGCCATCACCACCACTACGACTCTGACGACGATGAAGACGACATCGCCGATCTGGCCAGAGTATTCCTCGTCAAGCAGCCCAACGGGCTATGGACAATAGGGCGACCCGTTGGCCGCGGGCGAATGCTGGCCGAATGCTCGCCTATCATACTGCTCCGCAATAAATATTTCAGTCACTACTCACGTTTTCACGCGTCTGTTTCCAATGCATAAACACCCTACTGAACATTAGTGTATTTATGCATTTGATTTTCATTGTAATCCCACGACTAGAACGTATTTAAACACACAACGCATTGGTTTCGTTTTAATCCTTCCACCAGAACGTTGTTTACCAGCTATGCTGTCATCCAGGGGTCAAAGTCCACTAGAGCAGCAGCCGGCCTTAATCGCTGCAGCAGCAGTCGTCGCTCTTATCGTTGCTGTCAACATAGGGTACAGTGCGCCATTCATGACCAAAAAAAAAACTGCACACAGTCATTTCATAGTGGTTATATATTACCGCAATAAACGCATTATTGCTTACGGCAGCACGCTCTAGGTACGGCGTTGATTGCTAGGGGGCGAATCAAATCTTTCGATCCCTAGGCGAACGCTCTCCTAAGAGCAGTGGTTTTACCCCGGTTATACCGCCGCTAGGGGGAATCTAAAAAGGGTCGACGAACGGATTCGGACCCGGAATCTTTCGATCCCTAGTCGCATACTCTCCCAGGAGAGCGAATCCGTCGTCGACGTTTATACAATGGTTTTATCGTGGTTGGCTATATATTGGCGCAATAAACGCACTCTATGTACGACGTTGATCGCTAGGGGGCGAACTACAATCCTCTCTACACTCACCGCTAGGTGTATGGTTTATACAATGGTTTTAGCGTGGTTAGCGCAATATTATTGCTTACGTCAGCACACTCTAGGTACGACGTTGATCGCTAGAACTAAAATACTCTCTGCACTCACCGCTAGGTGGCAACTCTAGTGTAGGGGTAATCAATCATCCAATTAGTATCAAATTTTATACTTACATAAAGTACGAAACTAAACTTATATACTTTATTACGAAACTAAACTTATATACTTTAGCATGGTTATAAAGTACGAAACTAAACTTATATACTTTATTATTAAACGCATTATTGCTTACGTCAGCGCGCTCTAGGTACGGCGTAAACTAAACTTATATACTTTATTATTAAACGCATTATTGCTTACGTCAGCGCGCTCTAGGTACGGCGTTGATCGCTAGGACTAAAATACTCTCTGCACTCACCGCTAGGTGGCATCTCTCTAGTGTACTGTCAATCATCCAATTAGTATCAAATTACATCGCTCATCAATCACGTTTTTTATAAGTAGGTTTCCCAAACTCATTAGTGTCAACCACAAAGCCTTTGATCTTTTTTTATGCACAGGATTAGTCTCGCATTATTGCTGACTCAGCGGTGTGCTCGAAAACGATTAGGGGTCATTAAATTCTTTTTTATAAGTAGGCTTTTGAGATCGTACAGCGCCTACTATCTACTCACGTAACCACCTCCACATCCTATCCATATACAGGGGTATAAAGAGATCAGTGGCACATAAACACATGCACGCATGAACGCAATCCCGGACACACACACACACACACACACACACACACACACACACACACACACACACACACACACACACACACACACACACACACACATTGTAAATGCCTTTTCTTGTGTTGATGCATACACAGGCTCGCCATCGCACCAAGTTGCTGATTTCGACTTCGTCGAGCGATGATTATAGCCTGGGACCGCCAAGCGAATCTGCCGATAGTGTGGGCCGAGCCCTCAGCAGCCCACACTCACCCGTCTGTACGCCTTCCTTCGGCCGCCATCGTGGGTCTAGATCGCCGTTCTTCTTATCTGGTAAACGGTCGGGCGCCACGTCTTACTCGCTGCAACGTTTTACTCATAAGATGGTGCGAGAGTCGCAGATTCGGCGAAGCATCTCATTGCCAGGGAAAGCAGAACTTCCAAAGAGGTGCGGTACATACCATAACAAACTACAACGGTTCCAGAACTTAGATAACTCAGTTGTATAAAACACCTAAACAAATATGATTTAACAACCTATGCCAGTAGTGAGGTAAGATTATGAGGAGATAACCCCATAGTAAGAAAAAGTAAGTTCTTAATAAGCGTGGTATACAGTCCTTAAGACTGCTCAAATCGCCTTACACTTTACTCCCTGGCAGACCTGTTCTTTCGAACACCATTATAGATGAACTGACACCTTTCCACTGATACTTTTCCCACCAGGATTCAGCAAAGCTCGGGCCTTATTCTCAGAAACAGCACAGAGCTTGACTTGTATAGCTTCCGGAGGATCCGTGCGGTAGATCATTCGCGCCCCGACACACCGACCTTCCCCCCAGAGACGTGGTCGCAAGTGACCAAACACAACAGCCCTAGGACGTGTCTGCTACGCGCCGATAGTGAAGCCTCTAGCGGACACACCGCTAGTCGAGTGTCTAACTGTCGACAAAGTAGGTAGTATTTTGTAAGCTTTCACTTGAATGTTTAACGAAGGATTGCCCGTATGAATACATAAGTTGTTCCTCTATGGTCCCTACTACAAGGGTAAGGTCTAACTTCTGTGCTTCTGCACTTCCAATGATGCAATTTCCTTGCGAGGCTTTCTATCAGCATTTGGGCCAGGTTAAAGACATGCTTTCAAATTCAAGCAATCTAGACCCAGAATGGCGGCCGAAGGAAGGCGTACAGACGGGTGAGTGTGGGCTGCTGAGGGCTCGGCCCACACTATCGGCAGATTCGCTTGGTAGATAATCATCGCTCGACGAAGTCGAAATCAGCAACTTGGTGCGATGGCGAGCCTGTGTATGCACCAACACAAGAAAAGGCATTCACAATATGTGTGTGTGTGTGTGTGTGTGCGTGCGCGCGACAAGCTTATGCAGGAACCGCTGCGTGTAGCCATCGATAAATTTCCCAGCAAAGTCGAAAACAAACTTCAACCACCAACCGAAAATTAAATCTTCGAAAAGGAGAACATCGAAAATTAAATCGTCGACAGCGTGCCAAAAGCTATGAAACAGAAAGCACGACGACTCATCAACACGTAAAATGAAAGGTGCCGTAAAGTGGAACGATCGTGGCGAGATGATGTACAGAAATGTAACGATTCCAGGAAGTAACATCGTGGACCTCGTCAATGACGTGTTGAGAAAGCGGAAGTCTTTTGAACCGGTCGGATGGAAAACCTTCGTTCGTAGTCTCAAGGATGTGAACACACCCATGGATTTAGTGGGTAATCCCGATCGTTGGACTTACATGCAGACAGCGTCAGAGGACGATGATATATCAAAGGAAAAAAGCAGTCCGTTTGACAGTGGTCGTCATCGGCATCGAAGATGTCCGGTGTCGTCACGGCGCGTAGCGCATTCGACCACACCGTTGCAACACTTGCGTTGGGAACAATATTAATAGTCTTGCACGTCACGACACCAGCATTATTACGATATGTCTCTTCGCGTAGGCAAGAAGACGAAGCGTTCACACGATGCATTGAAAAGTATTTACTATAATGCGAAACTATCCGGAAGTTACGGAGGCGTTGATGCCCTGCATCCTGCTTCACGTGCTTCACGCGCGTCGTCGAAAGAGGTGAAACGGCGGTTGTCGGAACAAGACACTTACACACTACACAAACCAGTGACATATCGTTTCAGGCGTAGACGTGTCGTAGTGGGTGGTATAAATCAACAATGGCAGGCCGATCTGGTAGACATGTCACGTTTGAAAAGGTACAACGACGGTCACACTTTCATTTTGACCGTGATAGACGTATTCTCCAAGAAAGCGTGGTCTGTTCCTTTGAAGAACAAATCGGGGCCGTCACTCACGATGGCGTTTCGTCGGTTGTTAATGGACAATGATGACCCACTGTCATTACAAACTGATAAAGGAAAAGAGTTCCTGAATAGTCAACTGCAAGAGTTTCTGAAAGAGAAAGGTATCCACCATTTTACGACACACAACGAAGAGACCAAGGCGTGTATGGTGGGACGTTTCAATCGTACTCTGAAGACACGTATATGGGGATATTTCACGAAAACCCAGACGTTAAAGTACCTGGAGGTATTACACCACCTAGTCGATTCGTACAACGACAGTTATCATTGAAGTATTGGAATGGCGCCGTCTGAAGTGAACGTGATCAATCAAGAAGAGGTTTGGCAAAGGTTGTACGGAAATGAAGGACACGAAAAAGTCAAACCGGTTTTAATAGTGGGCGATCACGTGCGTATGAGCAAAGAGACAATTCAAAAAAGGTTACTTACTCAACTGGAGTGACGAGATATTTACCGTCAAAACAGTTCATCGTTCCGATCCGCCTGTTTATCGTTTAATTGAAGATCAAGTTTCACCGATAGAGGGAATATTTTACGAACAAGAACTACAGAAAATCCAATTACTGATCAGTTTGGGATGGTTTAAGTAGCATGACACAATCGAAATTAGATTGATTTTTGACGGAATGAAGGTGGCGTGAATAAGAAAATCGCAACCCATCATGGATTATTTTTTGAGTCGCAGATGAAACCTAGACAGTTTTGCGCCCTAGATGCAAAGCTTGTGACGAGTAGCATAACAACCATCCACAAATAGATACGCTAGATAATAGTTGGTTGGTTCTAGCACATGGTGAGAAAGGAAAGTATATTGTACTAAAACTAGAACCTCATGGTCTTCACTCCCCATACGCTGTAAAGATTTCCATTGTATATGCCCATGGTTAAAATCCCCCATAATAATACAGTTAAGTTTGCGTACTTCCCTTATAGCGTTTTGTATTTCTTCGTTCTCTTCTATGCTTATGTTTGGACTTCGATAAACTAATCCAACCGTTAACGTTGAGTTTCCTATAACTATGTTACACCAAACAGCTTCTTTGCAATCTGCTTGTCTTTCTAATTTTATTTCATAAGCCTGGATAGATTCTTTAATATATAAAATAACTCCACCTCCCTTTCTTCCTATTCTATCTTTCCTAAACATTACATATCCTGTCAATCCCAATTCGGCATCCGATATATCGGTGGTGGTCCATGATTCGGTTATACCTATTATGTGGGGGTCAATATCTTCTACCACAATGTTTAGTTCATTTCTTTTGTTTACTATACTCCTTGCATTAAAACAAACACATTTATATCCAGCTTCAGAAGAGTTTTCGAGACTGTTATTTGATGATTTAGTTGTGCTGTCTTTATCTATGCCTCCAGTTTCAGGCTTCTGTGTGATTCCCCCTGCAAATTTAATATAAATAGATGCAACCTGTCCCACTGTCAACAGATCGCAGCAGATTCTCTGAGAAAACTGCTGCCCCCTTTCCACTAAGATGGAGGCCATCTCACATGAACATATCTTCCCTCCCAACAAAGTATACCCTCTTCTTCACATATCTGCTCAACTAGTACGTTGATCGCCATCCTCTTGCAGTTCCTATACGTTGTCCCCCTTCCTCCCATTACTGGCAAAATTCCTGACAGAATAATCTGTTCTTGTCTTCTTTAGCTTCCTCACTAACTCTCTATACTTATGTACTATCCCAGTTGTTACCCCCCTGTCTGCATTATTTGTTCCTACGTGTACTAGTATAGACCCTCCCTTGCCATGCCCCAATACCTCCTCTACCCTTTTAGTCACATGTTCTATTCTAGCCCCCGGTAGACAAACACCGACGTCTTTCCCCTCACTTAGTGTCTTATCCGTCTTTTTCATAATGGAGTCGCCCATAAACTCTATCGTATCGAGAAAGTGTTGGAGCAGCGCAAGCGAGAAAAAAAGACACAGGTCCTGATCAAGTGGGTAGGATATTCCGACTCGTTTAACAGCTGGTTGGATAAAGAGTAACTCTTCGCGTATAAAGGTTGGTACACACCAGTCGACCCGTCATTCGTGTCATGGAAGATACGACGGACGTTCAGTTTGAAAACACAGAGCTCGAAGATACCGGAAGTAACAGCAGACGTTGGGTGTTGTTTGGAAATACGTGCCCGAAATCGGAAATCGTCTTCTTCTGCCAAATCGTCATACTGTACACCGTTGTATTGGTCAGTATCTACAACCTGACTAAAGTAGACGGAAACTCTAATCTGTGGACGGCTTTGTTGAGCAGTTGCCTGGGATACCTGTTACATTATCCGTATATGAAACGCGGTGAACATGTCGTCTGATTTTTATCTGATATTGCCCAGCAACGCGTCTATGGAGTTAAATCCCGAGAACAGGTTGACCCACTATGTCACGGCTTTGCCGCAACGCATCAGTTTAGTCGGTCAGTGGGAGTGCGGACTGGTGGAGATGCAATACCCGCACAGTTGGTACAACGTGAGAGAAGAGGACGTTTATTTTGCCGTGAATGTTGATGGTACGCCTTATGTGGTGAATATCGAGGCAGGCCACTACGGTAGTCCCCAAGCGCTCACTCGTGCAATCAACAGAATCATAAAGTCACCGATAAAAGAAAAGCAAATAAAACTGAGCTACAGTGACATCACACAAAAAGTGACTATACACATGGTAGAAAACATCTCATTCTCAGTGTACTCGTAGAAACGTCAGCGTTTGCTAGGTTTAAGCCACGATGTTAACACCACACCCGAAGAAGAAGGAGGGTTTTTACTCGCTGTGCGTCTACAACGACGTTGTGGAACCACGTGTGGTCGGGGATACCGTCGTCCCTCTGTTGAGGGTTGTAACCATAGAAGGAAAACACGTAGACGCGGTGTCAAAAAGTTTTGACAATGTACAATACGTTCCCGTCTTGCGCAAAGAATTTACGACCATCGAGATCGATATAAGAGACGACACAGGACGTCGAGTACCATTCGAGCGAGGTAGAGTGACGGCAACACTTCATTTTCGACGATGCAAACCATCATTTTTTGAAACATGAGTCGTAATCATTCCTACGAAGACTACTACGTCATACAAGTCGGCAACTGATTGCCCGTGTTTGTTGGGGCAAGAGTGCAACGAGGTCACGGTCTAGGTAGTTTGTTCGGTGGCCTCATTCGAAGTGCTATGCCACTCATAAAAAAAGGCGCACTCGCTTTGGGAAAAGGTGCGTTAAAGACAGGTTTGGGCGTGGCCGGCGACGTGTTGTCTGGACGGAGCATTAAAGATTCTGCAAAGAGGCGTGTGAAAGAAACAGGAAAGGACATGATCAGTAGAGTTTTGGGAAACAGTGGGCCTCCTGGCATACGCAACGCTCCTCCCGCTATAAAACGCAAGCCGACGAGAACCCTAGCCATTGTCACCAAGAGACGCAGACGACAGAAGACGCGTCGTGACGGCATATTCGGCTAGACATGGCTTTTGTTCACCAGTTGTCGTGTGAAGGAGTCAAAAGCTGATGGGACCTGTTTAGCTTACCGACAACACAAACGAGTATCGAACACGCACAATGGGTCGAGCGTCGACCTGTCGCCTCGATAGGTACGGGTGGTCCTATCGAATTCTTATTGCCCGGATCGGGAGACGATTACCTGGACGTTGCCAATACTTACCTGCTTGTGCGAGCACGTGTAGTCAAAGGAAACGGGGACGACATCGATCAAGCTGCACCTGTTGGACCAGTAAACAACTGGATGAATTCTCTGTTTAGTCAAGTCGAAGTGTTTTTGAACGGTACCCTCGTCACACCTTCATCGAATACCTATCCTTAACGAGCGTACATAGAAACGTTACTAAGTCACGGAGCAGAAGCGAAGAAGAGTCAACTCACTACTGCCTTGTGGTACGTAGACACGGCTGAACACATGGATGACACCGACGACGCAAACAAGGGTCTGCAAAAAAGAAAGACCTATATTTCCCATAGTCGAATCATCGACATGATGGGTCATCTACACGTCGACCTTTCTTCCAAGACCGCTACCTACTGAACGGCGTCGACGTGAAAATTCGACTAGTACAGAGCAAGGATGCTTTTGCACTCACGGGTGCTGGTGGTGACAATGTCGATTGCACGGTACGCATAGTCGAAGCAATTTTGTTTGCACGAAAAGCCAAACTGAATCCTGCCGTACATATGGGTCACATCAAAGCGCTACAAAAGTGAACGGCCAAGTATCCGTTGCGAAGAGTCGATTGCAAGGTATTTTCCATACCGCGAGGTGCCATGTCGCACACTCACAAAAACGTTTATTTGGGTGACTTACCCAAGAGATTAGTCTTGTGTTGTGTAGACAACGACGCTTACAATGAAACATTCGCCAAGAACCCGTTCCACGTAAAGCACAACAACTTGAACTTCCTTGCATTGTACGTCGACGGGCAACAAGTTCCGGCGAAACCACTCCAGCCTAATTTCAACGATGGTTCCTACGTGAGAAGTTACAGTAATCTATTTGCTGTGAAAGGGAAAGATGTTTCAAGACGAGGGAAACAACATCAGTCGGGACGAGTTTGGCAAAGAATACACCCTGTTTGCGTTTGACATCACACCAGATTGTTGTGACGGTCCCCATTTCAATTTGGTACATAAAGGCAACCAACGAGTCTAGATGCACTTTAATCAACCTCTCGTCCAAACGATCAACGTCGTCGTCTACGGAGAATTCGAGACGGTTTTGGAGATTGACCACAACAGAAACGTCGTCTACGATTACTGATGGATACGTCACAGATAGAAAGACTCCTTGCGGCGGATGCTAGGACCGTTGTTCAAGGCGTACTACCTAAAGACGGGCTACCCACTACTCTTTTGACTACCTATCCGGCAGCTTTCGTGTGCAACACTCATTCGAGCGATGAACCGGTTCAACATTGGATCTGCATGTTTATTGCAAAGGACGGACGTGGAAAATACTTCGACTCCTACGGTTTGCCACCTCGACACGACGAATTCGTGGACTTTCTACAAAGCAACTGCGTGACTTGGACTTTCAACAATAGAACGCTTGACAGCCCGCCGTCTAACGTGTGTGGACAATACTGTGTCATGTACTTACTGCACCGAAGTCGAGGCGTACCCACGAAGACGTTTCTGAACACTTTCGGGAACGATTTAGTGAACAATGACTGTCGTGTTTTGTATTACCTTAATTAAGGAATAAAAAAGTCGACACCATATGTGCGTTTGTGATATGATTTATTCAGACACCCAAGAGAAAGTGTCAATCTTATAAAATCTTGTAAACCTTAACTAAATACAAATTGATTTCATATGATACACAACTTTTATTCAGACACCCAAGAGAAAGTATCCATTTGAATGATATCACATGTATTCTTGTTATGAGACACCCAAGAGTAAGTGCCACTATTATAAAATCTTTTAAACTTTAACAACTATATACAAATCGACTCCATATGATACACAGTCACTGTTAGACAGTATGATACACTCTGTGTTTATTTATTTTATGACACGATTTTTGCAGCGATTGAAGTATACAATATACTTCGTTTATTTTCACCAGTGTCCTACTTAAAAAATAGAAAGCACATGATGGTGATGATGATGCAACAATGACGCGTGTGTGTATCGACACACTCTTTAACAATTGACGCGATAGGAGTCGATAAACACAATAGTTCATCACGGGTATATTAAGACTGGATATTACACGGCTATCTCTCGAGTGTACCGAACAGTAAATGTGAAACGTGAAATGTACACACTTTAATAATCGACAAGTAGGAGTCGTTGGTCGATAAACATCATACCTGATCACGGTTACACCAAGACTGAATGTTACACCAAGACTACATGTTACACTAAGACTACATGTTACACCAATACCGAATGATACACGGGGAGGGTAGCTTACGAGAAGATTTACTGGCGTGTCTATTGTACCAGAAACGGAGAGGTAGAGATTCCATTGGCTTGTACCGGTCGTTTAGAATAAAAATATGTTAGTGCATAACGTTCTTGAATATAAGTAAAAACTGAAGTATTCTTCACCCGAAACCCTCGATTTTTCCCAACGCCACTCTCCTTGGTTTTCAGTACTTTCAAAAATGTGTCTTTGTCAATTTCGTCGTGTCTCTTATTTAGACCTTTCGTGCTGAATGTATCCATATCACCAAAACAATAATATGTTTTGCTGCACAAACCAATAAATCCTCTACGTTCATACTCTATTTTGAACAGGCCAGGTGTCCTTCTTTCGTGACGCGCACGCGCAATACAGCACGATTCCGAAGGCCCCCATTATTTCCCTTCCATCCGACAAGTGACATAATCGGACGCGTGCGCGTCACAACAAACAGTAGAAAACCACCGGGACAAGTTTGTAAAGTATTCTTGTCGTTTATCAGTGGTAACACAATCGTCTAAACATGAAAAAGCTAGACTTATATATGCGGAATCCGTATCCATCTCGCAATATCGGAAGAGAGGGCGCTCTACGTAATAATCTATGAAATCATAATACAATTACAGCATTCTCAACTTTGCATACTGGTAAACCATAAAACCGATTTGAAGAGGGAGATCGTATTTAATGGATTTCTTGTTGATTGTTAATTGGTACACGTATTCCGTAATTGGGTCTAGTTTGCGAAAACGATGACTGTTAATTCCTCGGCTCGCCGTTTTACTATTACAAAAGATAATATTTATGTGGAGATCCTTATAAGTTATAAATTTTCCATAGCCACTATTCCCAAGAAGTTTCATCGTATCGCCAATAATGGCCTTGTCCGGGTGCACGTCACCTTCGCGGCGTGCATTCGAGACGGCATTGGCGAAATGCTTGAAACACGGACTGGTTTCGTATTCTAAAACTTGATAAACGTGATATACGACCAGTCCATGTTTCAAATACCATTTTAACAATGGTGTACCTAAAAGAATTTGTTTACCAAAATACGAAGCCACCAGGGTACGCCGAGGAATAGATAATATATTGTGCTCTTAAGCTCGCATATAGGAGCCAATGTCGTTACGGGTAATGTCAATGTTTTTGAAAATGGGTTGCATTTCACCAAAATTATCTTTAAGATGATCTGGAAAAAAAATGTCGCACTCTACCATGCCAAATAGGCGACCTTCAACTACATTTTGCAAAACTTTATCTTGGGTCATTTCCAACTTCAGGTTACGGTGAGGAAATTTTGAATTTAGAAAATTTCTTACTTCGGAATTTTTCCGAATTTCTTTCCATTGACATTCCCACATTTCGACAATCTCGGCATATTTACGCAAACACGTAGTATTCTTTTTAGTTTCTGATAGGAGATCGGCCATAGACTTCCAGTTGATAGAGATGGTGTGCTCCACGTTACAAGGACAACCGTGAAAATAGCAACCGTGAAATTGATAAATGGTGCGAGTCTGGGCACACTTTCCGGTAACGGGAAGTCTACGATCCCCAATCCGTTGATCTTCTCCGTTAAATTGATGTCTTATCGTTGTATTCTTCTCGTGAGCAACCCATTCTAGCCATTCAAGGGACAGCTTTCAGTAAATACGTGATGTTTTAGGTCTAAAATTATTTTCTCGGCTACGCCGCGTATAACATCTTGTGAAAGAGCCCAAAAGGTATAATGCATACGCATCATAGCCAATACTATTATTACAGGGGACAGCTTAGCCGCCCCTTTCCGATTCACGAAACCGTGTAACGTCGACTTCGTGATGGCGGTGATATATTATGGACGGGCCCCCTACGATGGCTTTTTTAACATATAATGTAAATCCGAATCTTTTTGATTAAACAGACTGAAATAAATATCACGTGGTAATGTGTCAACCGTAAATTTCATGGTTAGACCGGGAACGCTAATACCATCTTTAAACATATAAATGTGGCGCAATTTATAAAAAGAGAACTGTTTTTATAGCTTTCAGGAAAGGAACGACATCTCTGTTGTACCAAATAAGAAAATCACGAAAAGTTCTCATATCGTGATCGCGCCAAATTTGTTCGCAGTACGCGTAATTTTCGTCAGAATTATCTTCGTTTTTCAAATCCTTGTGAAAATCTTCCTTTGGAGGAAGGGATTCACAGTCGAGTTTACTTAACGAAGTCACCCACTCGTAGGGAAAGTAACCTTTAGTTTGTACACATCCGTAAGCTTTCAGAAATTTATCGTAACTAAAACCGGGGGCCAAATAATTTATGATGTCCAAAAAGACGCTGTTTTTAAACATATCAAATTAGTATGACGTATTACAACGAACATGGAGTTTTTAGTTTTTTTCTTTGTTGTGTCGTCCGTCTCGTCACCTACGGTGGTTGTCAGGAAGTGTCCCGTGATATTTTTTTCATGATGTTAAAATCGTATTTTCCAGAATTAAAGCCAATGACGGGTAGTTCTTCGAGAAATCCGTGAAGCATACCAATTAATTTTGTAATTTTTTCTTCTGGGATAATAGGTAAAGGTGACCCGTCATCTAGAATTTCGTCTAAGTCAGGTTCGAGCATTCTAGCCTCTGGTGATTGAATATCTTTTGGGTGTTGGTTTAATTCATCAAAAACAAACTGATAACGTGTTTTCAGAATTTCGGACGCGGTGTCGCTAATTTCGTAAAGATAATTTAGAAAACGGTCGACTAGTTGGCTCGGCTCACCCTCGCTAATAAAACAGCGTGGTTCCTTGTACCCGGGAACATTGGATGACACACTAACGCTAAGTATTTCGTGTCGACCTTTGGAGTATTACCGGTAAATTGGTAGTACCAAAATAAGATTCAAAATCAAAGGTGGCCCGAAACGGATAATAACGGTATTTTTCTTCGACGTCAATACCCAACTGATCAAGTTTCTGAAAAACTGTTTCCTGAACATGAACAATACCTCCAGGGAAAGTTGTCTTGACCTCGACTTCGCAACCTTGTTGATGCCTTTTTAAGGAACATTCTGTATGCCAAAGTTTGTCACATTTGAAAGACCGTGTGTATGTTTTAATATCGTGGATATAAGAAAAATGTGTTTCGAAAAGATTCAAATTTAAAGTATCGGGGAATTTACAAGTTGAACGTTTCAGTAAATGGCACGCTACCTAATTCTCGTCGTCGTCGTGATGATCTAGTAATTCATAAACAAATATATTGACATGGAAAAGCTTCTCAATGTCATAAAAGTCATTTAGCTTAAAGCCAGGGAAATGCTTCATAGACGGGGCAACGTTTATAGCCTCTTGATACATGTTGTATAATGCGGCAACATGAGGCTCCAAGTTTGAAATGTTAGCTCCCCGACTTAGTGCAAGAGCCCGGAAGAAACAAAGATGATCGTGGTAAAGAGGACAGTTGTGTCGGGACCAGTCATAGACCAACGAATTTAAACCTTTATTTGTGAGAATATACTCGGGAAGCACTACACTGCCAGTACCTATAGGGTGATCAGGTATGATGTTTATAAAGAAAGTAATGTTGGTTACCAAACGACATTTCCACTGAGAATCGGGCCTCTGCATAATAGCCCAACTTAAAATATATTTTCTTCAAAGGAACTTAAAAACGATTGAAACTCATCTGCATTAGTAATTAAAGGGGGTATGTCTAGAAACCTACCCGAAACATTTTTAGAAGAATGAAAATAACGATGTTCTTTTGTTTTCTGGTTAAATAAAATAAACCCAAAGCTTAAGTTAAATTTGAAGGCGGTAGTCTGTTCATCAAAAATGTTCCACAATGTTGGATGTAACGAGGTTGTGTCCGTATCTGTTAATCGAATGTTGTAGGTTCTCTGGACGGACCCCCTACGATAATGTGTACAAATAGCCGACCACTGACTCCTATAAAAATTAAACAAATTATCAGGTACAAAATCTACAACCGGAGGTGGTACAAGTGGATCTAGAAGCAGTAATGGAGAGGCTGCAGGTGACGACGGACATATTGCAGGTGTCGGACTTTTTGGTGATGACAGTGATGGTGATGCAGTTGGCGACGAAGGCGCTGACGATCTGGTCGGTGATGACGTCACACCCGCTGACGGTGACCGTCGGCGTTTTCGCGATTTCTACAATAACATGTTTTTTATTATATAATACAGTAGGAGTTTATTGTCCAATAGTAATTCACAGGATAATTTTCCTTTTGTTGAGGGTAGAAATTGTTTTGTTAGATTAAGTTAATTAAGTTAATAAAACAAGGAAAGTTGTTCATAACTTGGATAGTGAAACATATAGTAAAATATTCAACTAATTAAACACACAAGATTGAAAAAAACACTGCAATAAAGGTACGTATCACAAGACGGGAGAATAGTTATCTTTTATGGTACGGTATTCAATTTCTTCAGTTGATATGTACACTAATTACAGACGTGGTCCGTGATAATACCCGACATCTTCAAAGATTACTCATCATAGTGACTTTGATCACCGACACAGGCGGCGCAGAGGTAGTCGGAACACCAACAGCATCAAAACCAGCGATGCGCTCCTTTTCTTGGCGCTGAGATAAACATATAAGTTGACTTTTAATCATGATATACAATACATAAAGATATGGGATTTGTAGCAACACCTGAAATCAATACAAGTGGCCTTTTAATGATGGTATACAAAACACAAAGAGACGATATTTGTAGCAGGACCTGAAATATTTTAAAACACATGATGAATTTACCCTTATGTCTTTAATATGCTCCTGCCGCCCCTGCTATTTGTCTTGCTTTCTTTGGCAGTAGCCCTTTTTGATGTGTCGACGCCAGTTATTTTTTATTGTAAACGTGCTGCCGCACATGCAGCATTAAAACTGTGACAGCACATCCACTCGGTTGGTTGATGACGGAGGCGCAGTCGTCGTGGCCAGTGGTGTCCCGGTGCCTGTCAGGGTCGGGGCCGGGGCTGTCCCAGTGGCTATCGGGATCGGTTGCCTCTTTGGGGCCATGGGCCCTTTGATGAATTTCTACAACAATAACTAAATATTACAGACTCTATGTTAAAAAAATTTAACAAAAAGTCACGTGACTTTTGGTCACGAGACCAAAGGTCGATAGGAAAACGATAACTATACGGAGGCAATGTCTAGATAGGAATAGGATGGGAGCAGATATGTTGATAGGAAGTATATGGGAACCGCCGTTTTGACGGAAATAAAAAATATACAAGGACGCCATTTTGACGGAAGTAAACAAAATAGAGGGACGCCATTTTAGCGGAAGTAAACAAAATAGAGGGACGCCATTTTAGCGGAAGTAAACAAAATACAGTGACGACATTTTAACGGAAGTAAACAAAATACAGGGACGCCATTTTAGCGGATGTAAACAATATACAGGGACGCCATTTTAGCGGAAATAAACAATATACAGGGACGCCATTTTAACGGAAGTAAACACACAATTGTTCGGATGTCAAGTCGGCTAGTTTAAGATGAGCGTCTAACAAAATAGTCAACCAGTCTTTATTCATTGTAGTCAAATTAATGTCATCAACATTTACTTTTTAATATTTTTCATAGCGTGTAATATATATAGGTTTTGTTTATAAGTTATTGCATGTGAAGTATAAAAGATACAGAGATATGATCATAATCAAGCATAATATTTATTTGTATCCGTTTTCAGTTTCCGATGCCAGGTTACGGTTTTTAGTATTTTTCTCGGATGCGACGTTTTTTCAGAAGAAGCACGAATTTAAACACTACAGTACGAAATAAGAAAAAAACCCGATCTAATATCAGTTTGAACAATAAACGACGTATTTGTAGAGTTGACCACAAATATAGTAAAGTAGAAAAAGAGTATTAGCTATGTTGGTATTAGGATTGTTGCAAACTGACGACTAAATACTACGTCTTATTATAACACCGCATTTTAGTTACGCAAATATAAAAAATAAACGGATGTTGAATGACGCTACTGAAACGGAGACGCTATTTTAGGCGAAAGTGTATAGTAACACAACATAAATTTTAACTCACCACCAACGAGTACAGCTCGGCGTCCTCAGCCGTCCTTTTTAGGCTGCCGCAACTGCCGTGGGCGATGTGGCGCTTCCAACAGTTGCGCCGTGTAAAACTGGTCTTACACGACGGAGAGATGAAGGCAGCAAGGGAGGGTGGTGGTAATTGTCTCGTAGGGGCGGGCGCCGTGTCAGCCACGGGAGATTCGACCGGCAGAGTCCCACAATCGACGTTCTAAATATACGAAAGATTGTTATTAGAAGTCTTGTTTTCATCAGTGTCTTAATGCAAGACAATTATACACACGAAAAATAGTGAAATGGAAATATAATATTAATAAAGACCTTCCATGCTTAGGGATGGTCTTAGTGTTGCCGGTAGCGGAGGGAAGGCCAACGTGTAGGGGATAGGGGTCAACCCCGCTACCCTGGCCGTGATGGCCTGCGTCCCTCTGGCCGCCTCAGCGTAGCTTCATCCAAACCATGTGAAGCTAGCCATGTCAAATGACGAATGACAAGCAGATCGTCTCCACGGCCTTATATAGGAACACTTTGATCGTAAAGGTCACGTGGGCGTGCCAAAAGATCACCGACTGCAGAGTAGAAAATTCAAAAGCACGGACCGCAGAGTAGAAAGTACAAAAAAACACGGACCGCAGAGTAGAAAATAACTCTCAAGCTAACTCTCAAAGTAGCTCTCAAAGTAAAGAGCTCTCAAAATAGCTCTCAAACTATCCGACAAGAACTTTGGCCTAGATATTTAGTTCACGGCTTATCCGTCAGGGGAACTTTAGTTCATAAAAAAATCTACCAGGTGGCGATATTTCTAGTCCACGATCTATCCACCAGGTGGCGCTATTTTAGTTAACGACCTATATGATAGGTGGCTCCACTTGACCTACTTCCGGGTACTTGGCATTGACCTTTGAACTTGACCTACATCCGGGTCCTTGACATTGACCTTGACGTACATCCGGGTACTTTGCACTTGCACCGATCATAATCAAACCGTAACTCGTACTACATTACTACTGACAACTCTACTACTGACAGCGTATTGCAGTCGTGATTACTTCATGTCACGTATATATATAACGGGGAGGGGCCCCGTCATGTACCGATGACAGTGATGTGTTACCTACCACCTCTACCTAGTGTACTCTACACGATCTGTGCTTCCATTTTCAGTTCCATTGTATCGACAATACTAAAATGATACCTGAACCAGGGGTTTACGGGACGCAAGATCCTGCGTCATGTACGCATAGAAACAATATCCGGACGCGTTCAAAATATTCGTTGCGTCCCACGGGACGCCTGCGTATCAATGACATATAACAAAAATATATATGTTGAATATGAATGCCTTTAACTTGATAGTTTATTACCGAATCAGTTCGTTTATTATTTCTTTTCACGATTCCTTCCAAATAACAATTTCCGTAAGCATATGCTTCCCAATTCTGAAGGGTGCCTAATTCTCCGTGTGGCGCCGCCCTGCGCGTACTTTTGCGGAGGGCCTCTAGGGACTTATTTGCGAACCAGAATACCATTCCAATCCGTGCGCAAAGCGATGAAAACAAAGCGACTTACGAACATTCTTTTGTATAACTAATCGCCTGTTGTCACCAAACAAATGACGGGCGTTACGGTGACAATAGAGAGTGCAAGCACTCCGATCCCGACTCCCATCCCGGGGCCGATCGCGCCAGTCGGTTGTCCAACAATCGAACCGATTCGATACCTCAGTGTGTTTATGCCATCATTTCACATTGTTTCAAATCTACAGTACATTTAAAAAAAATAAAAATATTGATTTGACAGACACTTTTGAGGCCGAAATAGCGCCCCGGTATGCATCAAAAAGCGATTTATTAATATTGCTTGTTTCAAGTGCGCCGTGCAGTAACCCGCGACTGCATCTACTGTTTCAGATGGGTTATCAGACAACCATACTGTCATTGCTAATGTTATCGTTTCTATAACTCCATTAGAGTCGATGCACAATGTGTCTCACAGAGCCATTCACAAGATTGACATTACAGCTTTAATGGCTGAAATCCTTAAATCTGACCTTATCACTGATCCAAAAGAACGTCTATCTGACTTATTCTGTCAAGTACTCAATGCATTACTTAAAGAACATGCACCTATGAAATCCAAATGTGTGCCAGAAAGGCCTCCGGTTCCATGGATGACTTCCGAAATTATATTATCTAAAAGGCGTCGTCGTTATTTAGAGCGTGTATGGCGCAAATCACGCTCGCCTTTAGACAGGTCGTGCTATTTTAAAGAATATCACCACTGTAGCATATCACCACATCCACGAGGCTCTATTTGGCGGAGATAGTTCGTAGAAATTGGTGGTGCAAAAAAGTTGATAAACAAGTGGAATTACTGATTGATAAGTATTATTCTTGCCTTAATATCATTCATAAAGTTGCAATAAACATATATTGAGTGGCAGTTGTGCTTAAAGTTAGTTAGTTATAGTATTTTAGAATACCTTAGTATAGTGAGTGATAATAGGGTAACTCACTTGTCTTGGGCTTCGATAATTTGTAAACAAGATTTAACAAACCTGATTATGTGGTAGAATATATAGGAGATAAAGTAACAACCACCAAACTACTTACATAAGATAATATCTGTGTAAGCCAGTACTTGCTAGATATTTTGATTAGGTAGCATTGTTGTTAAAATTAAGCAAGGGCGATAATCGGCGCGGCGTAACCTATATAAATAAAGCAGCCTAACGTAACGTCATTGATTGTATTTAAATTAGGTCACTACCGGTAATGTTAGCGTTCGTATCAGGATAAATAGTTGGCTGTGTAATTGAAATTTGTAACCTAAAGTGTGCTATAATACACAGGAAACAGTCTTTATAAAGACTAAGTTAGTTAAGTTCTGATCGGGATATGGCGCCTTGCAAGCGGCAAGTCAAGGCAAAGCGACACTTGGTGTGCGATCACTGCCACAGCTGGGTAGATTTTGCATTGTCCGGCTGTGGGAAGTCATGGGCAGAAACCATGGAGGATGGATTCACCTTTCAGTGCATTGGGTGTTGGAAGGTGGAGTGTCTGCAGAAGGAGATAGTTAGGTTGACAGATATTGTGAAGGGAATGGAGATGGGAATTAGCAAGGAGGCAGGTCGAATGGAGAGAGACGACAGGGAGAGAGGTGAGAATACTGCAAGGCTGAAGGAGAATAGCAGCGGCAAGAAAACTGAGGAAAGGAAATTGAGAGGAGGGAAGGTGACTGGAGGGGAAGAAATTGGAAAATCGACAACAGAAAACGTGACAAGCGTGAAGGTGACAGGGAAGAAAGTGACCGTAGAGAAGGAGGGAGGGAAGATGGGAAGGGAGAGGAGAGAGGAAAACGAGATGGGACGAACGAAGAAGGGACGAAAGGAAGTGAGAGCAAATGTGATAGAAGAGAAGTCGATAAAAGGGAAGGTAACAAGAGAAAAAGTGACAGGAAAGAATGGATCGGAAGAGAATGTGACAGGAGAGAAGACGGCAGCGGGAATAGACAACAACCAGACAGATGCAAACCGAAGAAGGAGCTATTCTAAGGCAGTGATTGAGGGGGCAACGAGGAAAGAGAGGGTGTTTATGGGCGACTCCATTATGAGAAAGACGGACAAGGCACTGAGCGAGGGGAAGGACATCGTTGTTTGTTTACCGGGGGCTAGGATTGAACATGTAACTGACAGGGTAGAGAAGGTATTGGGACATGGCAAGGGGGGTCTATACTGGTACATGTAGGAACAAATAATGCTGACAGGGAGGGAACAACTGCGATAATACAGAAGTATAGACAGTTAGTGAGGAAGGTAAAGAAGACGAGAGTTGAACAGGTTATTCTGTCAGGAATTTTGCCAGTAATGGGAGGAAGGGGGGCAACGTATAGAAACTGTAAGAGGATGGCGATCAACGTACTAGTTGAGCAGATGTGTGACGAAGAGGGGGTGGGATTCACAGATTTATGGGGATACTTTGTTGGGAGGGAAGATATGTACATGAGAGATGGCCTCCATCTTAGTGGAAAGGGGGCAGCAGTTTTCTCAGAAAACCTGCTGCGATCTGTTGACAGTGGGACAGGTTGTATCTATTTAAACTAGATTCGCAGGGGGGACTCACAGAAAAGCCTGAAAATGGAGGCATAGATAAAGACAGCACAAATAAATCAGCAAATAACAGGGTGGAAAACTCTTCTGAAGCTGGATATAAATGTGTTTGTTTAAATGCAAGGAGTATAGTAAACAAAAGAAATGAACTAAACATTATGGTGGAAGATATTGACCCTCATATAATAGGTATAACCGAATCCTGGACCACCACCGATATATCAGATGCTGAATTGGGACTGACAGGATATGTAATGTTTAGAAAAGATAGAAAAGGAAGAAAGGGAGGTGGAGTTATTTTATATGTTAAAGAATCTATTCAGGCTTATGAAATAAAATTAGAAAGAGAAGCAGATTGCGAAGAAGCTGTTTGGTGTAACATAGTTACAGGAAACTCAACGTTAACAGTTAACATAAGCATAGAAGAGAATGACAAAATACAAAACGATATAAGGGAAGTAAGCAAACGGGACTGTATTATTATGGGGATTTTAACCACGGGCATATACAATGGAAATCTCTACAGAGTACGGGGAGTGAGGACCACAAGTTTTTAGTTTTAGTTCAAGATACATTCCTTTCTCAACATGTGCTAGAACCAACCAGGGGTGAGAATGTGCTAGACATAGTTTTGTCCTCACAGAATGAATTAGTTGACAATGTCAAGATATGTGAGCCACTGGGGAGTAGCGATCACAACCAGATACATTTTACCATCAAAGTAAAATCAGAAAGGAATAGTAAAAAGCAGCATAGGAGAAATTTCCACAAAGGAAGGTATAAGGACATGAGGAAATATTTAGCAAAGATAGACTGGAATAACACACTGAAAATAAGACGGCAACAGAATGCTGGAATATATTAAAGAGTGAAATTAAGTGCATAGTCGATAAATTTGTACCCTTCAAAAAACAAGGAAAACGGTCCAAAAAGAAACATTTATCGAAAGAAGCCATTAGAAAAATTAAATATAAACAAAAGATGTGGAAGTCATATAGATGTACTGGAAATGATGAAGACTACAACAGTTATAAAGAAGCATTTAACCAAGCTACAGCTGAAATTAGAAATTCAAAGAGAAGCTATGAACAACAATTAGCTAGTAATATAAAACATGACAGCAAGAGTTTTATGCGTATGTTCGAAGCAAACAGAAAGTTCGAGATAAGGTCGGTCCTCTAGAAGATAGTGCTGGAAATATAATATCAGAAGGATTCTTAATGGCAG
Organism: Paraescarpia echinospica; assembly: GCA_020002185.1. Taxonomy (NCBI): domain Eukaryota; kingdom Metazoa; phylum Annelida; class Polychaeta; order Sabellida; family Siboglinidae; genus Paraescarpia; species Paraescarpia echinospica. Next base: position 25,908 of record JAHLWY010000243.1, read on the forward strand.
AAGACCTGAATGAGTACTTTAGTTCAGTGTTTACCAGGGAAGATATTAGTTCACTGCCAGTACCAGAGGCTAAGTTCAAAAGGGCAGATTCAGACTATTTAGGACAATTAATTGTAACCCCGGAAATGGTAGCTAAGAAAATAAGGGTTATGAAGGATAATAAATCACCTGGTGTGGATGGTATTCCACCCAAACTACTATTGAAAATTGTAGAACAAATTAGCATACCGCTTGCAACAGTTTTCAACTTGTCATTAGAAGAGGGAGTGGTTCCTTTAGAATGGAAAGAAGCAAACATTATAGTTATTCAAAAAAAATTCCAGAAATAAGTCAGAGAATTATAGACCAGTGAGTTTAACATCAGTGATTTGTAAATTATTAGAAAGACTAATTAAAGATCACATGGTGGATTTTCTTGTTAAACACAACTTGATTAACCCATCTCAACATGGTTTTTTTAAAGCGAGGTCATGCTTAACAAATATGTTATGTTTTTTGGAAGACATCACCAAGTGGGTAGATGAGGGATCACCAGTAGATATCGTCTACTTAGATTTTCAAAAAGCTTTCGACAAAGTACCACATCAAAGATTACTGCTGAAACTAAAGGCCCATGGCATAGAAAATGGTATAATAAACTGGATAGAACAATGGCTGATTGACAGAAGACAACGTGTAGTAGTTGATGGGGAGCCTTCAAACTGGAAATCGGTGTTGAGTGGGGTACCACAGGGATCAGTATTAGGACCTATATTATTCTTAATATATATCAACGATTTGGATGATCAAATAACAAGCAAGGTTTTGAAATTTGCGGATGATACAAAAGTGTTTAGAAGGATTAAAAGTGATGGAGATAGACAGCATTTACAAGATGATCTTGACAGGTTGATCAAATGGTCTGAAAAGTGGCAAATGCTGTTAAATTTTGGGAAATATAAATGCCTCCACACAGGACATGGGAACGAAGAGGTGGAATATACAATGGGGGGTACTGTACTAAGTACTACTGTAAAAGAAAAGGACTTAGGGTTAACCATTAGTGCTGATATGAAGGTTTCAGAGCAGTGCAGAATTGCAGTTTCAAAGTGAAATTAAATCTTTGGATTAATTAGGCGAAACATAACGTATAAGGAAAAAGAGCTAATAATACCGCTGTACAAAACAATAGTTAGGCCTCATTTAGAATATTGTATTCAAGCGTGGAGGCCATATCGCAGGATGGACATAGATATTCTAGAAAGAGTGCAGAGGAGAGCAACTAAAATGATACCAAAACTGAGGGATCTTAGTTACGAAATACGCCTAAAAAATGCCGTTTAACAACACTAGAGACCAGGAGATTGAGAGGAGATCAGATAGAAGTGTTTGAAATATTGAAGGGTTATGAAAATATTGATATAAATATTTTTTTCTCAGTTAAGAAAGATAGAAGGACTAGAGGACATGAACTTACATTGGCAAAGAAGCAGAGTAGATTGGATATAAGAAAGTTTTCTTTTTCACAAAGGACTGTAAATGAATGGACTAGATTACCTGCTGATTGTGTGGGTGCTAGTAGCGTGAATATGTTTAAAAATAAAATCGACACATACCTCAGACGGGCGGGATACACATAGATAAAAGGGTCGGACTCTCGATAAGCCAAAGGGCTTCCTTGTCCACCTGCCACCTAGAGTTAATTCTCTGGGTGGCAATCTTGTTAAATCTTGTTAAACAGACAAATGGCCAAAGCCTAATCAGATTATTACACAAATATGGTCATAAATAAGTCTGATAATCCAAGTCAGTTATGAAACTCTATCACTAACTTTCTACATAGACGATCTGCTACATCGCTACCTGATCATGTATCAATTAAGTCTCTATGTGACTTATTCTCTAGTCACTTTAAGAATAAAATTAGTATTATTCGTTCTGCTTTCCCACGTCATTCTTTAAGTAATGTCAATGCGTATTTACCACAAGTAAATTTCTACGTGTATCTTTTGAACTTACAACAGTTAATGAAGTAAGGAATATAATTATGTCTTCTCCAAATAAATCTTGTGAACTTGATCCATTTTCAACATTATTGCTAAAAGCATGTCTCGATACATTAATTTGACCTATAACAAATATTTTAAATGCATCACTTTGCTCTGGCTGTTTTCCTGATGATTTCAAATATGCCCATGTCAATACATTTCTTAAGAAGTCATCTCTGCCTAAACAAGATCTTAACAGATATAGCCCTATTTCTAACCTCAGCTTTATTTCCAAAATACTAGAAAAGGTTGTAGCAAATCGCTCTCACATTAGCACATATTTCTTAACCAATATGTCACAATCAGCAACAAATTATAGACAGTTTCATTCAATAGAGACTGCCCTCGTAAAGGTTCACAACGACATTAACTTGAACATTAATAATGGTAAAGTGACTTCAATTACCTTATTCTCTATGTCCCTTTTGACACGATTGATCACAACATTCTGGTTGAACGCTTATTAAAGTGGTACGGCATACCTGGCACGGTTCTAAGCTGGTTTTATTCATACCTAACTGATAGATACCAAACTATAAAGATTGGATACTGCTTTTCGGTTGCACTGCCAACTTTATCTGCTGTTTCCCAGGATTCTGTTCCTGGGCCTTTGCTTTTTACTCTTAACACCACGCCACTATGCTCTGTTAACTTGACATAACTTGGATCATCATCTTTATGCTGATAATACTCAGATCTACATTTCGTTGGCTACCCCGGATACAATTCGCTCCCTTAATCAAACTTAATGATTGCCTCCAAGGTATATTCCACTGGATCACTAAGAGCAAGTTGAAATTAAATGCAAATAAAACTGAATTGATTATTATTGGTACTTCAATGCAGCGTAGTACACTTGATGTTTTCTCCATATGCGTATTTTGAATCAGCATATCACGCCAGCAACCTTGGAATCTAGTAGTGATCTTTGATAGTAACTTCCATTTTCGATAGCACATATCTTAAACTTGTCGGTGTTTTTTTTTATCACATTCGTAATCTTCGCCGTATTCGCCGGTACATGTCATTTTCTGTTGCTAAAACTATTGCAACGGTTGTTGTTAGCAACATACTTCACTATTGCAATTCCCTCCTTTATAATATTGCTAGCAAGGATATACCAAACTTCAACGTGTCCAAAATTGTCTAGCAAGGGTTCGCTTCCTGTACGATATGATATAATATTTAAGATATGTACCATTACATACCAGACACTGTCCAGTAAGCAACCATCTCATTTGCATTCACAGCTTACTCTTGTAAGAAAGCTTCGATCATCTAGTTCTGACCTGCAATTGTCCCTAGAATCAACACTAACATTGGAACTAGGTCTTTTTCTGTTGCTGCACCAACTCTTTAGAATATGCTCCCTCTTAGTGTTACATCAGTTGAAAATATTACAAAAATCAGTCGTCAGTTAAAAACGTATCTTTACAACCTTGCTAATCTTGCTACATAGACCTTTAAAGTTAATGAAAAATACTATAATTTCAGGAAAACTGTTTGTAGATATATCTGACCATTTACCCAACTTCATCATTATCCAAGACTCATGACATCAATGACAGACCTAAACTGAGCCTATTTAGTGAAAATAATATATCACATTTCACTCCGGAACTGGAGAATATAATCTGGGACAAAATTATGACATGTTAGGACACGGATGAATGTTATGATATGTTTGTAACCAAATACGATACAATTTTCAAAACATGTTTCCCACTTACCAGAATGTGAATGAAACGCTTCAAGGAAAAAGTGGATGACTAAAGGCATTAGAAATATTATTTTAACAAAAACTAGGTTGTATAAGAAATATATCAACAGAACAAATTAATACAATAAAACAGAATACCGACAGTATAAGAATAAGCTTACAACTATCATACGGCAGGCGGAGAAATCATATTACAGTAGCTTACTCTTACAAGCAAAACAGTCAACCAGGGAGTTATGGAAGCTATATGCGGAACTTGTGAATAAGGGCAAAATGAACATGCTCAACATTAAAAAGCTGGTCGTCAGTCATATGTAATTTAACACAATGAAAGTATTACTAATACAATGAACCAATATTTCGCGACTGTAGGTAAAGAACTGTCAAAGACATATAATCAGGGAAATGAATATAGACAATTTCTAACTGACCTCATACGCAATACTATGTTCCTTTCACCAGTTTGTCAACAAGAAGGAAGTGGTCAATGAAGTTAACAAGCTAGTGAATTCTAATGTATCAGGTATTTATAATTTTCCTTCAAAAATTGTCAAATTGTCATGCAATTTCATTATTTATTTCATCATTCTCGAAAGCCACGGTACCACGAGCATTAAAGGTGTCAACAATAATACCTCTATTTAAGAAAGGATGAAGGTGTGAACTATGCAACTATCGACCAATTAGTCTGATGAGTGTCTTCAATAAAATCTTAGAAAAGTTAATGTTGAAGCGGTTATTAGACTTTATGGATAAAATTGACGTATTGTCCAAACATCAATTTGGATTTCATAAAGATCATTCGACTACGTTAGCGATTATTTGAAATAATATAAAATATTAGAAATTCTCTTGACGAATTAGATGTTGGGGTATATCTTGACCTAATTAAGGTTTTGACACCGTTAATCACGATATATTGTTGTATAAGCTGGATCATTATGGAATAAGAGGTCATGCATGTAAATGGTTTAAACATTACATTTGCAGGGCAAACGCACTCAACGTGTTAACTCAGCCAAACATCTGGGTATATATCTAGACTGTAAGCTGTCATGGTCGGAACATATTAAGGAACTTTGTTCAAAGGTGTATAAGTTATCAGGTTTATTTTATCACATGGCCTCGTTCATAAATGCCGATATGGTAAGGCAATTATATCATGCCTATGTATTTCCCCATATTAATTATGGGATTGAATTATATGGATCAACATGTAAAACTAACTTAACTAAAATACAATTTCTTCAAAATATGTTACATAAAACGTTAGCAAAGCGTAACCGTCGTACCAGTGCCACTGCCTAACATCGGGAACTTAAAATACTTAAAGTTCATGAACTTCTTAAACTAAATGTTCTAATATTTGTGTATAAACAGCGTACGAATCAACTTTCTAGTCTATTCCACCAATTTTATAAACGTAATAGTGAGTTTATGATAAGAAGTTCCAGACAAGAGAACAATTTATATATACCTAGATATAATTATAGAACTGGGGAGAGCTCCCTGAAAGTAACAGCGCAGGACTTCTCTGGTAGCCACCTCATCTGTGTTACATTACTATGAATTATATTGTATATCATCTGGTTGAGGAAATAACTTTATTTACTTACTTGCTATCCGCCATAGCTCCCTAGCGCATTGACCCATCTCTTGACAACTGTTATACTGCTTATGGATTTTGAGATTGACCAATCCTTTTGTTTTGATGCGCCTCTGAACCTGGTTTCCAAGGATTTAGGCGCAATATAAATTATCTTATTATTATTATTCGATGATAAACTTGACACATTCGTACCAAACAGTATACCAAAACGGCTTGTATATGTGCTTTATTTACATTATGGCATAATTACTCTTGATACTCGTTAGATTCATCAATGCCATGTTGATGCTCATCTGACACATCCTCATCATCTCCATCCTTAGTAGACGCCTTATTATTGAATGGCTGGTTGCATTCAAGTTCACCATCACAGGCACAATCCGCAGTTATTCTCTATACAAGCTCGCTCTGACTCACGACCGTATGAGCTCGAATGCATTCTCGGGTGCTAGGGAAACTCACACCAACAAGAAGATAGGGCTTTTTTGACATGGTCCGCCTTCTATCCGAACTATATTAGGTTGAGGGGATTGTCCGATTGTATGGCCCCATACCATTGTGCAACCTGATATAAAGGCATCTGAAAACATTCTGGACAAATGCCTGAGTCGAAGGTGGGAGAGAGCATAGTTTGGGGGCAGAGGTTGTACTCGTTCCAATTTTCAGAGACCACATGCGCTGGCTGCACTATATCGTGGAGTCACAGTTCAGTTTGCTACAATAACATGCAACCATCAATGCAGTTGCCTCCGTCTTGTTCTGCTCCATATCACCATCAACTTTACCGATACTGTCAAGTTTCAATCCCTTCCTTGCTACTGATATATGGCAATTACCTTTCCAATTCCGTAAGTGGCCTGCACAATATCACATCCACTTATGGTATGCACTGATAGAACCTGTAAGATGATATCGGAGTGCTGCTTCACTGTTGCTGGGATGTCAACATATGTTCGGCCATGGGTGGAAGACTGCACGGTCATGGGACACGGCAGGTTTTGGGTTGCATAATGGTGGAGAAGTAAGGTAAAACACCCGTTTCATCAGCAACGATTTGCTTGTGGATAAGATAACACGACTTTTGCCTCTGGATCCAGTGGCTAGAAGAGGTGACTTCAAGTTGGGTTTATTGACCATTGAAGTCGACGTCACTTTCAATGAGTTTGGAGGCCAACAATACTTTGAAGCCTTGAACAAACGACTGGACGAAGGCCTCAGCATGTAGTTTCCAAAGCTGCCTGTCTTGCGATGTCCTCTGCCAGAACTCGTATAGTTCGTTTATCCACCGACTCGCCGGTCTTCCACCAGATGGTTTCCCCACGAAAGGTGGTGATACACGATATCCACCGGTTATCTCGTAGTCTCCTGATGTGTCCTGCCCAGGTCCACTTCTGTCTTCTGATTTGATCTATCACGTGTATGAGCGTTGTCGTCTCTTTGATCCAGATGTATGTTGTTTCTCCCGCTATGTGATGTTTAACATAGTTATGTGCATCCTCGTTAGTGTGGCTGCTAGCTTGGTCTTTGCCTGGTTGACGAGTGTCGATGTTTCCACGTCATGTGTCATCGCTGGAAGTACGCTTGAGTTGTAGACTTGTCTCTTGAAGCAGGTTCCAAAGTTACCCTTGAAAACGTCTCGGTGCTTGGCGAATGTTGTCTAGCCGCCCGTGATTCTTCTTTGAATCCCCTTGTCTTGATTTGTGTCTCTGATGTTGTGTCGCTGTTCTAGGTAGACGTAGTCATTTTCTAGCATCACTTTTATCTTCGAAATGTGCATCTTCAGACCTTGCTTTTTACTTTCAACAGCTAGCTCCTGTAGCATTTTTTTTAGTTAGTGCGGTTTACACCGCAAGAACCAGGGGTCTAGTTATGGCATTGTCAAGATTCTGGGACCCCAATGACCGTGACCTTTGCATGTGACATTGAACGTCAGGTGTACATATGATGTAGGTATTTGATTCTTGATCACCAAAAAACCCATGGAAGAGGCTTTGATTTGCTTTGCTGCATCGTTAACGCTGACATTCTAAAACATTAAAAAGTTTTCGGGACCTCTAATTACATTGACATTGACCTATTTAACTTGGATTCTAGGCATCACCAAACATACCTCAATGAAATCAGCATTCTGACAAAAACATGATTTTGACACTAACATCATCACTCTATCTCATATGGTTCCTGAGTTATGCGAATTTAACTGGTGTTTGGAGTTTCGGCGGCCATTTTGTTTTGTTATGGATGGAACTACGTTGAAACATCAACTTCACGACAGAAACGGATTCCCTGACCCAAATACCTACGTTCAGATTATAAGATCACCTTCCTTTGTCAATTATTCGTTCAACAGTTATGCCAATTCTATAATTTCGGCGGTCATCTTGAATTTGAAAAAGGCAAGCGGGTGTGAAGTACACACCCGGTGGAATTTGTTACTAGATGACATGAACTAATCAAACATGCGAAGAAATGATTTTAGGAGGACATCGCAAGCTTTTGGAAAAATATGGTGTTCTGCCACTGCACTACGACACTTCTATTACTTCTACCCGACAGCGGTGTTCCTGTCGGCTCTCGTGAACCCTCTGTTGATTCGAAATCGCCGGAGGCCAAGTACGTGGATGGCAAATGAACCGAGATGCACAGGCTATCCAGAAGCGTAAGTACTAGACAAATATAAAGATGTGGAACTATTTGTCAGTCTGTAAGAGGGAGTTATTGCGTGTAATAATTTACTCACAATATAGATGTCAAACATATCCAATTTTTCGTGGCAATCACAACCTTACGTTCCAGTCTGCCATTAACACGTACAAACGTTAATCTGTTTTTGTATGTTGTACTCACAAGTTCTTATGGTGATCTGAATGCACGTGGACCTAGGTGTTGTATCAAACCGGATTCGACATATATGGCATGGGACCACGATCGAGACTCGAAGTATTATGGTCGTCTAAAACAGCCCTCGAGTGACTATCACTATATAGATTGTGTAATACGCATGAAAATGCCTGTTTTCGGTAAATGTAACAATAACTGGAAAAAAATATTTCTTTGTGACTCGAACATTCCTGTGTCGTCTTTAAAACAAAAAAACCTGATCGTTCTCGTACAGAATGGCGCAATTTCAAATCATGTTTACGTTTGCCCTGCGTTTGTAATACATGCTGCTCGTCTTAACAGCGCATTATGCTACTCATTTACCCCACCACGTACACTAATATAATCTTAGAACAGTAACCTAAATTAGTGGGTGAAAGGTGTAACCCAGTATCGTATGGTGGGCGTTGAAGTATAACCCCAAATCGCAGTGAGTGCGCTGAAATCAACCCCAACCACACCTATGAGAGACATGCGGTTAAAACGTTTCTTGGAAAGAAGCTGAGGTCAAACGTAGTTGACAATCAAGTCGACCTGAGCCATGTTGGTGAACAGCAAGACTAACAGAAGATGTTAGCTTCAAAAATGGTCGACTTCGATTAGGCGATGCATTCAGAGCATAACAAACAAATTCGGCAAACAGAGCATAGTAAAATAAAACTTAACTAACATTTCAACTGACCACGTCGATAGTAGTATTGCATGTTGTTCCACGTTTGCTGTCCGATGCGTAAATTCCGATATAATCGAGTAGGGTATCTGAAGTATGCTGTTATATAAGTGGACGAAAATGACACCCGGCGGAGTTACGTCATTTCCGTAGTGATATGCTGGTTACGGACGTACTTCTGCGGAACACACACACACGTACGCACGCATACACACACGCATGTACACACACATAAACACACGCTCGCACGAACGCACACAATATATGTATATGTATGTATATGTATATATAAATATATATACATATATAAATATATATATATCTGAATTAACGTGATTTGCCTTGTGATGTTAGGCTTGATTCCTTGGTAAGAACGAAGACATGATACTTGATTTGGGCTTACATTCTGATGACACACACACACACACACACACACACACACACACACACACACACACACACACACACACACACACACACACACACACACACACACACACACATATATACATGTATAAATATATATGTGTGTGTGTGTTTGTGTGTAAAAGTCCTAAGTTGTCTTGTTCCCTTAGCATACTATTGTAATACAGCTGTGACGAGTGTCTTTTTGTTCGAGCCCAAGCACAAGTCATCAGAATGTAAGCCCAAATCAAGTATCATGTCTTCGTCCTTACCAAGGAGTCAAGCCTAACATCACAAGGCAAATCACGTTAATTCAGATATTTTGTTGAAGCATTAGGCCACATGAAAAAATTTCATATGAAAGGGGCTATTCTCAACCATCATCAACTGATGTCGCATACCTAGGGTATTTCTCACAAGTAACCTGTCGATGAATTAATTGGCCCGATACCAACAGTGTTTGGTCATATTGAGTGGTTCCACGGTAACAGGTGTTTTTATACCAGCCACAAAATTGTCATAAGAACTTTGCAAAAAGTCACGGTATATGCTGATGTGGAAAATACGTTAAAAGGCGTACTGCTGAACACGTCCTTGCCTTTTCGAAAGTACTGTTGGGCTGTTAATTTTGTTATATAGCAATGACGAATAGGTGAATTATTGATGGAATTATTTTGATTTTGTATACTCTGCGTGTTCATATTCCTTCATATCAGTTATCTCGTATGCTTTCGCAAGTCGGATTTATTTGTGTCACAGGGCATTAAAGAACATGAAGGAAGAAACACATTTAGGACCCGGACAGATCGTTCCGAATAGCTGTCAAGGTACGTTGATGATAACCTTTGTACCATTTGTACAAAGGCGCGAACGATAGTAGAAAGAGGTAAGTGGATCTCGTCACAGATGCCTTTTTCTATCGCCAGAACGGTTACAAAAGCTCTTCTAGCAGTTGTCTTAATCTCGTCGTATTTCTCGCTCAGTTCCACTTCTAAAAATCACTGCAATGACTCCCGGTGCACAACTGTTAAAAGCTGTACAATTAGGTATCACGTATTTTCATCGAATCAATAATGTATATAGCTTAAGTTACGTTAAATCCTTACTCCAACAAGAAAGCACAGACAGCTTCGATCGTCTGGTTCTAATTTACAGATTAAGGTAAACGTCGAAACTCTAGGCTAGTTCTCGGTTGAACCATCAATAATGAACTCACTCCTTGTCTGTTTAAATCATTTTAAATCACGAAGAACTATAATATAATTTTGATGACTTTCGCATTGTAGGTCCTATACCGGTCTTCAAAATTCCTAACCATTTAGTTCTATTGCACCACTGGGTTAAGAGAATAGTGGTGGCATTTAAACGTATTTTATACTATTATTATGGCAACAATCGTCATTTACTACTCAAGAATGGCACGATGCATACCAATTCAATAGCGTATCAAGACAAATATTCAAAACAGGAAACTGTATGGCTTACTTACAAATGGCGGATTCTTTTGCATTTTACACCAGAACTAGAAGGGGACATCAAATTGGCATTCTCAGTGTCACACGGCAAGCTAGTGGTTGACATCATCAGTGTCAGCGGTCTTCCGTTGACAAGCGCCGGAGTCGAGCCTGGTATGTGAACCATCTTCAACGATGAAACAATTTAGTAAGCACTGTCTGCTGCTGTGCATTGAAGAGCGTAACAGTAAATGCTTAAAAACAATAATGAATTTATAATTGTACTGTAAAAAGTTAAACATCTTATATTATCCATAATCATGGTAAATTTAAGTTCGTTGCATGTTAATTGTAGGGACTTATCTTGTTACACTCACTGACTGTTTTTTTTATCAAAACAATACTAAACACAGTGGATTTTCGCTATGAGTAATACGTCAGGACTTGCCAGAACTATTTTGTAGATTGTAAAATCTATGGGCGGTGTTCCTTATGACCCTTATATACGTGAGTACCAGAACACAGTGTAGTCTAGATCAAGGTATTTTAAACTTCTTCCTTTAATGCGGATGCGCATATCTTTAGTCCTTATAACAAGACAGTTTGCGAAGCAAAAATCAATAATACTGCATGATGCGTTTTAACATCGTGTCATGCAGTCAACACACGTTTCTTGGTAAGAAATAAAGAGACTACAGTTTTCACATGGAAATGCCAAATGATGTGTAACAGACATGTCACACGATATCAGATAAACGTACTGCTTATGCGTGTTGTTGCAAACTGCCGTAAGCTGGCCTGTTAACGTCACAGACACGTATGTGAAGACATGTCTCCTCGATAATGGCAAGCGTCTGACGATGAAGAAGACGCGAGTTGCTCGTAGCGACTGCAACCCCGCCTACCGGGAGACACTGGAATACCCGGCATTGAGCGTGGACGGACGATGCATGCAGGTACATGGGCTAAAGGGGTCATGTTCTAGTTAGACTTCATGTTTGGTTACAAGAAAGTTACGAAGAAAAGTGCAGTGTATTTTTTAGAAATGATTTTTTTACAAAATTCATATGATGTGACATAAGTGCATTTGAGTAGTCAGATTTCCAGGTGTGATTGTAGAAGGTGTTGTCTATAAAATGGTGGATTTCTAGATGATTTGAATATGCGGCAGGATATTTGAAGCAATTTGCATGTGTGACCTGTTTGCGGAATATTGCTTGCCGGCATTTGTAAATATTGACGGGTGTCACACATACAGGCATTTTACGAGAGCTAGCAGTATGCAATTTTTGTTAACATCTTTCAGCATGTCATTGAGATGATGTTAACAGCAGGTGAGAAGTTTAAGACATTTTGTAGGTAACATTTTCTTATAATCAGAAAAAACGTTAACATTGTCACCAATGGGAAAAACCATCTGTGTATTGACCCTTAAAGGTGTCGTTGTGTCTAAGCAACAAAAAGCTCCGAAACGGAGGGGTGGGGGTGGGGTTCAAACACCAATATTGTGGGAATTGTATAGATGCTTTTGGTGAGCGTCATCCCAGTTGTAACCTGCGAGCTGCAACAGCACAATTTAGGGGGTGATATTTGAAATATTTTTTACCGCATCCCACATCTTCCTATGTCATGTCTGAGAGCAGTGAAATGCTGACGCTCTGGTTCAGCCCCCAATATTCACCACGTTCCCACGCCGTTGAGTAACATAACATCCTTACAAACATTGGCCATGTTATGAAAATTAGATCTAAATTCCTCACATAATCAAAATTTCAGGTTCGACGAAGTCTCACCGTCGGCGACAGAACGAACTGTCTTCTGTTATCATGTGACAATGTTCGTTTGACGCGGTAGTAGCGCCAAGAAGGTTGCAACCATTGTCTCTATTGAGTCCTGAGTGTGTCTCCCGTATTTTATCCGCGATCGTCTTGGAGCTGCTGTCATGTGACTACCACATGCATCGTCACGTGACAACAGAGGGCAGACCATTCTAATGCTGAATAAAATAACGCATCGAAAGGTTCGTCGAACCTGAAGGTTGGATGGTGATATGTGTCTAGAATGTATAAAGAAACCGGATGTAACTTACGTGCTGATAATGTAATGATGCTGGTATGAATCCTGATCGATTAACCGGAAAAAAAGTGAAACTGAACTTGTTCTCCGTTGGTCCATCAACCAGCAAGATCGGCTGCGAAGAATTCTTTCGGTTAGACTACACTTATTTTGACAACTGTAGCTAGTTTAGAAGCGCTGTTGCACGACATACATTTCGTTAACTTACACAGTAGTTCATATCCACGTTATCTTAACATAGACATGCCAAATATTGTTCGCAGTATCCCCCCTGTACACCGGCGAACATTATTTGACCAATTCACCATGGGGAATTTAATCACGTAACAAACACATAGCATCGTATTTCTGTTATCGTGTTCATATATTTAAGTCGTACAGAAAACATTAAAACACCACGATGTCCCATAGCAGCTGTTGTTTGTAATTTTGCAAATACCGAATAACGTTCACTAATATATATTATATGTATTTAGTCAAATCAATAAGTAGATAAACTGGATTTTGTAGTAATGTTCTGCACCCATTCCGCCTCTTTCGCGTTTCTTCTCTTGGACAATGTAAAATTAGATACGGTGTGCAACAAGACACTACACATTAAGGGGAGCCAGTCTGTTCCTCTACCCAGAATTAGGTAGCGTAGTAATTTGTAACAGGACGTCTGCCCTGTTGAACGTGGGAAACTGTAAAATTGTTGAACATCAAAGGGTATTGTGGTTGCGGATCAGCTATATTACCAATAAAATGTATTTTGAAACTGGATGCTTTGTTTACCATTTTAATAAGAAGGGCTTATCTTCCAAATTGCGAAGGTTGTTAAGAACTCAGGACTCAGAACTCAGAATCAGTTTAGTTGACCTATAAATACGATATATACACAATGAATAACATGAGTACTAGATAAGGTCGGGAGACTCCCATTAAGATATACAATATCGCTAGCACAGGAGCCACCCCATCAATATAATGAACATCAAAATTTACATGTCACAAATCAGAATAGCATGTGCTTTTTTTTACAGTTGATAATTACTCAGTGTATCAACATACATACATAATACAAGGACTGATTAAATGTACTCTTGTACAAATTGACGTTCACATGGATACTTAGGAATACATTTCAATACGTATTATGAATTACATATAAAGCAATTATGAATACGACAACAGGTTTCATAATTTAAAATAAAAAAGTGTGTTGTGTATGTTGAAAAATCATACAGACTGTGGTTGTAAATTTTATTAATGATAATACTTGGTGTATTGTTAACTGTCTCAACTATGTTATGTCTAATGCATTTTTTGGCAAATTCATGTAAGAATCTGGACATATACAGATTATTTCTTTCACGTGTGCAGTGCTGATGAATATTATAGATGTGTGTGTTTGGAAAAACATTGAAGTAGTAGGGTAAAAGATTATTAATTAATTTATAGTAACATTTTAATTGTTGGATTTTATAAATGTCATCCAACTTTAGCAACTGAAGTCGTTTAAAAATAGGACTTGTGTGAGCATTATATTTACTTAAGGATATTATTCGTATTGCTTTTTTCTGTAATTTGAAAATTCGATGTGCCTGGTGACCCCATAAAAGTAAGCCATAATTAATATGAGGGAGAATAAGAGCATTGTACATAATATATAATGTATTAGGTGGTAAACAATGTTTAAGTTTATTTAGTATCCCTATTGTTTTAGAGATTTTATTTGCTATTTTGTTTGTATGACTCTGCCAGTTTAAATGGTTATTTATTGTGATGCCTAAAAAATTGAAATCGTTTACACATTCGATATGTGCCCCATATATTTGTAACACAGGGTATTCTATTTTCTTTTGAGGCATATGAAAAATCATGAATTTAGTCTTGTTGGCATTTAGTGACAATTTATTACCTTTTAACCAATTACTATTCTTTGTTAGCATGTGGCCTTCTGAATCATTAAATGTTTTTAGTGTACTAGTGAGGGTGGTGTCGTCAGCATAAGTTATGAATTTGAAAAGGTCACTAGAAAGTGCTATATCATTTATATATATAATAAATAAGAGCGGCCCTAAAATTGAACCTTGATGGACACCAGTGTTGATGACTATTTCCTTAGACTTAACATTTTCAATTTCTACATACTGCTTACGATTTTGTAAATAACTCTTACAAAGGTCCAGAGCCTTGTCATTTAATCCATAGTAATTTAACTTTTGTACCAATATATTGTGATCAATTGTGTCAAATGCTTTTGATAAATCAAGGTATATATTTATTGGAGTAACCGATTTATCAAGTTCTTGTATAATTCTGTCTATGATTTCGAGTGTAGCAAGCTCAGTAGAATGTTTCTTTCTGAACCCATATTGGCTATTGTAGTATAACGCTTTAGAATGGAAGTAATCATGGATTTGATCAAACATACCCTTTCCAAAAAAAATTAAATCATTGGCAGGATAGAAATAGGACGATAATTGTTAAAGTCAGAAACATCACCTTTTTTTAAAAGGGGTATGACTTTTGCAATTTTTAATTTGTCTGGAAATATACCAGTTATTATTGATTGATTAATAATTAGAGTGACTGCTTTGCTGATATCATTTTTTTTATTAATTTTATTAATTGTGTTGAAATACCGTCTTTTCCACAAGTTGATTTTGGAGGTAAACGATTAATTGTATTAACAGTAGTTTCCATGTCAATCGGATTAAATCTGAAGGTGTGAGATAACGGGTTTTTCAGGTAATCTTTGTATGATTTACCTCCACTAGTAGTTGTTTTAGAGGCTAGAGTAGGACCAGCATTAGTAAAAAACGCGTTAAATTTGTTTGCAATAAAGCATTTGTCACTAATCATTTCCCCATCGACCTTGAACATATCTGGAAATTGGTCTTTCTTTTGACTTTTCTGAATAATTTCTTTAATTAAACACCACATCTTTTTAACACTATGCTTATGCTTTTCAAAACTGGATTGGTAATGCATTTGCTTAGCTAATCTAATATTACTCTTAAGAATTTTATTATAATTATGTAAGTCAGTTTTAAGTTCTTGATAATGCTCTGTATTTACTTGAGTCGTTTTCATTCTCGAATACAATTTGTTTCTAAATTTTATCGACACAATAATGCAATTGGTAATCCAAGGAGTTTTCTTATATTTATACTTGTTAAATTTAATTATTTTAATAGGTATAAATTTATCCATAGCTGCAGTAATAATTTCATCGAGGATATTGTAGTTTTCAATCGGATCCGCATGAATATCTGTGTTAAGTTTATTATAAATATTTGAGTTTATTATTTAAATTTAAAATTTATTGAGCGAGTCAGGACTTTGTTGTTTTATTCGTATAAACCTTGGTATTGCACTTTCAACATAATCCAGACTTAGAAAGTAGGAAAGTGATCAGAAATATTGCTCACTAAAATACCAGCTGGGGATTTGAAGAACCCTTTTGACAAATTGCATAACAAATTATCAATGAGTGTTCCATGATATTCTGAAAGTCGTGTTGGCATAGTAATTTTAGGGAAGAAACCATATGAAACGATTGTGTAAAAATAGTCACATATTATGGGTTTTTCGTTAATTTTAAGCAAGTCAATATTGTAATATCCTGCAATTTTTATTTCACTTTTAGATTTTTGAAAATCAACTAAATTTGTTGCACATTCTTTTGTAAATATACGGTAGTTTTCGATAATATCTCTAGGTGGTCTACATATATTTCCAAGAATTATTTTTTTCTTCATGGCACAACATGTTATTTCAATAAATTGACCTTCCCAAGTTTCTGTATTTGCACGGATATTTACAGATTTCTAATTATGTTTGTTGCTGAGGTAGATTACCAAACCGGCATGTGCACTAGAGATTTTGCCTTGGCATATTGATGTATATCCATCTATTTGAAATAAAGAAGTATCAACCTCTTCATCTAGCCATGTTTCTTGTAAAGATAGAGCATTAATCTCACAGCCACTACTTCTGAATGATTCTAGCTTTATTTTAATTTCGTTAATTTTTGCATTTAAACTCTGACAGTTTAGGCTTAGCCAGATCAATTTGCTTTGTTTGTTCGTTAAATGGTTTATTAAATTATCATCGTCGAAGTATGGTGAATGTTGAAATGGTTCAACATCCCCATCATCATTCATTTCATCCGTTTTTAATATGTGATAGAGAGAATATAGCATATAACGTTCGAACTGAATATTGAATATGTGACTCTACGTCAGTAGTGATGTAGGTGGTCTAGCGCGTATGCATCCGTTTCTTGGAGCAAATCCCTATCTTTTAACATGGGATTTCCCACAAGGCGCTCCAAGGTTAATAAGCGCGTACGCTGGAGCGCCCCGTGGGAATCCCATATTAAAATATACGAATTTCCCCCAGGACGCTCCAAAGTTAAAGGATAGGAAATTTTCCCCATATTAAAACATAGCAGGTTCCCCCATGTTAAAGGATAGGAGCTATTATTGTAAAGGTATACGACCATATTTTGACTTGGTGGTCCCAGTTTATCCCCACTTTTTTTAATAGCAAACTTTTCCCATGTTAAAGGATAGGGATTTCCACCGAGGCGCGCCCGGGTTAAAAGATAGGCCATTTTTATCCTATGTTAAAGGATAGGCGCTATTATCGTAAAGGTATTACAGGACTTTTTGAAAAAATAAAATATACCGAAGAGCATTTGAATATGTCACACACACAAGATTGCTTAGCCCATAGGCCGAACCTCCGCCAAGGGACCGAGCCCTTATTTGATTGACGATGACATGTCTAAAATGTGGTGTTATGATAAGGCGTAATTTATAGTAAAAGGATTATAAATTCTGCGGAGGTTGTTTTATCTGAAGTAATGTATACGAAATGTAGACTACATATAGGGCTATGTTATATCAGAACCAATAGCCTCGTTTTTTCGAACAGAGCGACCATCTTGGAATTAGACGTTTGATATCGTTTCCGTACGGTAGTGCCTAAATTCGTGTCTCTTCTAAAACCCGTACTCGAGACGTGTCTGGACATGTTTGTTTGTAGCGAGCGTGAGCGTGCGCACCCTGTATGACGTCATCAATTTGCTATGTGCAGTAATTTTGTACGCGAGGTGATTTGGTTAAACGGGTAGTAATTTGGTTAGCCATCACTTCGAACTTGCGCGCTTGAATATAATTCCATCATTTGACGTCATGGTTAGTGAGTGACGTCATGGTACGCATAGTGATTTTGTGCGCGATGTGAATTGGTCAAACAGGTAGTGATTTGGTTAGACATTGTTTTGAATGTGCGCGCAGAAATGTAATCCCACCATGTGACGTCATGGTCAATGACGTCATGGTACACGCAGTAATTTTGTGCGCATGTCAATTAGGTCGTAATCATAGTGATTTGGTTAGTCATTGTTTTGAACTTTCGCGCAGAAAGGTAATCCTATCATGTGATGTCATCAACAGTGAGTTCAAATTCCCCTGTAAAATTTCATTCTAGAAGTTTCTTTGGTACTTTGGTCAACACACTACAAAACCGACGCTACTGTGTGCTACTGTGTCCTGGAGACGTGTCTGGACTTGTTTGTTGTTTGCGGGCGCGAGAGAGCTCGCGTCCTGTATAACGTCAAAGCTATCATAGTCGTTTGGTTAGCCATCCTTTGTAAGAACTTTATTAGAAAATTCATTCACGGCCTGCACTGTAAAATCATCGTTCACCACACTACAGGCATATCACGCTATAAGCAAACTGGTATAAACTGGTAACCAAGCCCAAGGCTCTATGTGTTGGAAAAACATCCGTGTATTTGCCCTGTGTTAAAACATAGGAGCTAAAGACTACGTTAAACGACAGGAACTAATCTGGTAAATTACTCAAACTATCTGCTATCTGTGTAATATTTTGGTCAAACCCTTTGTCATGTAACAGTTTTTGTCATACGCAATTTGTACTTACCAAGTTTAGTGCAGTTGATAGCCTGCTTTCAAACTGGTTCCAAACTGTTTTGAAGTGGTATTCCCTGTTCAAGGCGCATCTGTGTCTCATCTGGACCTAGAGACCGACAGTACTGTTTCATCATTTTATAATGCTAGCATTCTTAACCCACACGTATGTACGTATGTATATAATTTTCTTCATCGCTATTATTAAAGAAGTAAATACAATCGACACGCTATGCGTGATGCACTATGCGCGAGACACGATTTTAATTTGGTGGCCTTAACACCAAACTTATCTAATAAAGAATTGATTGCAAATCTCTTTTTCGAGTCAGGCACGTAACAAAGTGAAGCGTTATGATAGAACAGTACAGGAACATAATAACCTTTCAGATAGGATGTACCAGTATTTATATAATTTATTGTATTAATGGTTAAGTGTATAAAGACACATTAGAACGTTTTTTATCTTTATTCCATACTGTAGTGTTTAATGTCGTGCGTCTTCGGTAAACCTTTCAAACTTGCTTCTGTTATAAAACACCTAACCTGGTATTGGTAACCGAAAATGGACCCATAGAGATATACATAGATACATACATATACAGACGAATATAGAGGCATACATAGATGGAGGTCATTAATTCAACTGCAGTGGTGAAAGACTGTTTGAGCTCGCTCGCGCCCGCAACCAACAAACAAGTCCAGACACGTCTCCAGGACACAGTAGCACACAGTAGCGTCGGTTTTGTAGTGTGTTGACAAAAGTACCAAAGAAACTTCTAGAATGAAATTTTACAGGGGAATTTGAACTCACTGTTGATGACATCACATGATAGGATTACCTTTCTGCGCGAAAGTTCAAAACAATGACTAACCAAATCACTATGATTACGATCTAATTGACACGCGCACAAAATTACTGCGCGTACCATGACGTCACTGACCATGACGTCACATGTTGGGATTACATTTCTGCGCGCACGTTCAAAACGATGTCTAACCAAATCACTACCCGTTTGACCAACTCACATCGCGCACAAAATTACTGCACATACCATGACGTCACTCACTGACCATGATGTCAAATGATGGAATTATATTCAAGCGCGCAAGTTCGAAACGATGGCTAACCAAATCACTACCTATTTAACCAAATCACCTCGCGTACTAAATACTACGCGTAGCAGTTTGATGACGTCATACAGGGTGCGCACGCTCACGCTCGCAACAAACAAACATGTCCAGACACGTCTCGAGTACGGGTTTTATAGGAGACACGAATTTAGGTACTACCGTACGGAAATGATACCAAACGTCTAATTCCAAGATGGTCGCTCTGTTCAAAAAACAAGGCTATAGGTTCTGATATAACATAGTCCTATATGTAGTCTACATTTCCTATACATTACTTCAGATAAAGCGACCTCCGCTGAAAGTATAATCCTTTTATTATAAATTACGCCTTATTATAACACCACATTTTAGACATGTCATCGTAACTAAATATAACATATAACATAGTCCTATATGTAGTCTACATTTCCTATACATTACTTCAGATAAAGCGACCTCCGCTGAAAGTATAATCCTTTTATTATAAATTACGCCTTATTATAACACCACATTTTAGACATGTCATCGTAACTAAATAAGGGCTCGGTCCCTTGGCGGAGCGTCGGCCTACGGGGCAAGAAATCTTGTGTGTGTGACATATTCAAATGTTGTTCGGTATATTTTATTTTTTCAAAACGTCGTCTATACCTTTACGATAATAACGCCTATCCTATAACATGGGGAAAATTCCCTATCCTTTAACATGGGGTAAAAATGGCCTATCTTTTATCCCGGGCGCGCCTCGGTGGAAATCCCTATCCTTTAACATGGGGAAAATTTGCTATGCTTTAAAATGGGCTATGTAGGGGTAAAACAAGTAGGGATAAACTGGGACCTCCAAGTCAAAATATGGTCGTATACCTTTACGATAATAGCTCCTATCCTTTAACATGGGGAAACCTGCTATGCTTTAAAATGGGGAAAATTTCCTATCCTTTAACCTTGGAGCGCCCTGGGGGAAATTCCTATCTTTTAACATGGGATTTCTATCTTTTAACATGGGATTTCCCCCGGGGGGCTCCAGCGTATGCGCTGATTAACCTTGGGGCGCCTTGTGCCCGAGGTTATAAAGCGGACTCGGTGCTTATACTCAACTCCATGCTCAGACTCGAGATCTCATGCTCACCGGAGAATCCATGCTCACGGTGGTTATAAAACTTCTTGAGTACGTGCTCAACTGAGTACGCCGTCTTGAGTACGAGAGCAAAACAAAGAGCTCTTTCGGAGCTCTCTTGGTCAAGAAGATAACAAACCTACACGTATTTGTAAACAATATCAACTTCCGACTATAAAACGGTGACGGACGAAGACCTAGCCGTTGGGAATGTGTTTATTTTATGGTGAAATGCGCAGAGGAATATCGACTGAATAACGCTGCGATGAAAGTACTTCGCCGTGCACGATGGAACCGACATGGCAGAAGACAATTCAAAAGATAAAATGGCGTAAAACAGTAGTAACATGACCTGCCACTGGTCAGTCACGCTGTATTATTTATGATATTTTGTATCATTGTAACAGTAAGTAGGTACGATGAATTCGGGCTCGACGGCGTCGATGTTACCGTGTTTATAATAAATAAATATCTTACACACATCAAATTGAGTTGGCATTCGTACTTGTGAAATGAACAAATGAACTGACAAAGTAGTTGTATGGGAGCGGCCATTATTTATCAACTGTGCCGGAGGATTCGGGAACATACATACTCAGATCTGAAATTCAGCTTACCCCACCTCAAATCATATCGTTGCGTGTCCCAAATTCGTGTAATTCTGTGGCAGTAATTTCATAACTGTTTCATTAAACAAAAATATTATTTGCAAAGCCTAAGTTCAAAATAGTTATTTATATACAATTGACTCAAATCCATGTTATACATAACTGTTGTTTTTATACAGATATGTGCATATAGTATTATGATATTTTGATGTACAATTACACGCTTAATAGGGTAATATATATACATAACATACTTGTATAATAACCGCATTCTAAGTTGTTTTACATAATTTGCTTGTTGCAGTTTTGAAATACTACTTTGTTAAACTGCACTAAATTAGTCACTCTCTTCACCACCGTGCTGGGTTTTAACTGATAAGGCAAACACACAGTTATGTTATGGTCTTCCGTCAGCCTCGCAGCATTCCCCATAGCAACTGTATGGCTACATTTTTAGTACATCTTATATTCGATTCTCAAAAACTGTGGCTTCATTGCTTCAGTATAATTGGTATAGTTTGTATAATTTTTGTTTGGAAAACATTGTTTTATTACAGGGTAAAATCATTTTATTAGACAGATATAAACGATGTATTGTTTGTTAGTTCATCCAACTAGTTAAATTTTGGTAACCTTGTAAATATGATCATATTCATTTTCTAAATGTACACTTTGGCAAAAGTAGTGACCGAGTGACCACACCAATGACAGTATTATCACATATACATTTAAGTTATCAACTTGTCGAGGATGTCTGCATATGTTGCGTATCGTCTATCTCTGTGTTGAAGTCTTATTCCTGCCCTTGGATTGCAAAATCTTAGGCATTACAAATTTGTAATATCATGTCATCCACAAAGCCTTGGACATGGCTACCAATTATATCAACGTTGCACGGGCTTCATTATTAATATGCTATTAATTAAAAAAAAAACGATGAAACAATATAACTAATATATGTTTTATACTACTTAATACTCCTTCATTATTCCCAATTGAAAAAACAGCAATACAAAATAATGATATATTAATAACAGTTTCAAGCAATAACAAAACGTGGTTGTGTTGAGGGGTAAACTTTGTGACCTCGTAATTTTATTAGTTATTTTATTATTTTTAAGGTATACACATGTATGTTGTACTAATATGGCTTAATGTCTGGCGTGGTATTTCATTAATCGTCCAGGTAAACAACACTGTTTTGGAGAAGTGTTTCGTATGAACTGCTCGGCAGTTGATCGTGAAATTGAATCGCCAAGCAGTAGCGGTAAACGAATGGTCCCCGTCGTCGAAAAGGTGCCACCAAAACATAAACGTTGTAATATTGTGTCGTAGTGTCTCGATCCGCTAGATTTGACAAATATTCAGTAAATAGTGCAGTTTGAGGCACAACACGGAATCTTTCGTTGATTTCGTGTTGCTCCACTTCTTGAAATGGATTGATTACATATCGGAAGCGACTCGGACGCTGGTATCGAGCTGCGTTTCTTCTCGAAAACATCGAACTTGGACAACGAATTCGACAAATTTCTACGTGAGCTGCCACCTTTGTTTGTTTGAGTACAGCGTTGAGCAAGGTCCGTAGCATACTCAGGATGTAGACGTTTCATGCTCAAGTCTGAGTACGATTACGTGTTCAGAAAGTGTTATAACCTCCGTGAGTATGAGCATGGTGTGAAAGCGAGGCTTGACTTTGAGCATGAAATTCTGAGCACCGAGCACCGAGTACTGCCTTATAAAATCGAGCCCTGGGGGAAATCCCATGTTAACAGATAGGGATTTGCTCCAGGGAACGGATCGATACGCGCTGGACCACCTACATTACAACTTACGTCACCATTAAATGCCAATATGGCAAACACGGCCAGTATATTTACAACAGGACATGTGCGCTGCCTAGCGGACAGAGGGACAGGACTAGGCAACCTCAAGTTAGTTGTGTCGGTGATGGCTTTTTGCTCCCCCTCCTAGAACAAATGCATGTGAACAACTGAAGTCAATCTTTTCAAGAGATTTTCAAATATCAATTCACAACTTTTGTCAACTTTCACCCTAACCCTAACCAGTCTGCCCACCAGACCAGCCATAGAAACATCGTTTGTACGTGGAGAAGTAGCAGGAAGCTCTTTCCGATTGTGTCGGCCATGGTCGGTTCACGGTTTGTTGTGTTGTACATATAGCTACCGTCAATAAACGAATATTATCACAACACTGGTGGTGCACGGGTTTGCATAGCTACAGCGTACCTATTGATCTTAATGGCGAAGACTAACCACTCTCATTTTGTATTGATTCAAACCCCACCACTGTGATTTTCAGTGATCAAAAATTGTACCCAGCCAATACTACCATATGACGCAACATGGTGGCCAAGACAATTTACTCCGTATTTAGTCCGGTTATAATATCCACAGTAGAATCAATGGGCATTAATATATGCTCCACTCAATAGGTGGCGCCACTGTAGTGATTTATTTCCCACACGAAGACCAAACCACCACCCACTCATGTGTAATACTATATGTTTTCGGGGATTTGTGAACTTATACGACAATCCCTTGCCGTTATGTTATATCACACATTACAATTACAAACTTCGATCCGCCTAAATGTCAGATCTAGTTTCTGGTATAGACCAATACGTGAATATTTATTTAAAAAATGGAATAATTTTTTAATTTTGCCAAAAAATATTGTATTTCAGGAATTTAACCACAGGACACATATTCCTTCTTAAGGCAAACCACCCGCGTTCTACACGCACGCGGCGTTAACAAGGAACGGATGGTGCTCCGAAACGAAATAGACAGCAGTGCAAACTCATGATTATCCCTTCACATCATCGTTCTAAGCAACTGCTATCACACAGGCGCACTTCTATCTGGACTGTTGAGGAATAGTGTGTACGTTAAACACGTTAAACGTACAGTGGAATCAGCCTTCATGAGTAGTTCCGTGAAGCATGACGCTAAAGACGAGTTGATTCAGTATAATACCGGCATCCACTTGTGGATGGATTATGGCGGTTGCAATTCTCTAACGGATGATTTCTTGACAAGCACCGAAATGTTCGTCAGCCAGTAGTTGAACAAAGTCGCAAATAATTGCTTCTGATCTGAAACAATATCAGCAATGTCTGTAATATTATGATCGTCGATGCGCACTGAACGTTAAACAATTGAAAACCTGTTGAATAGACAAACTGATGAACCATTACATCACTTTGGTTGGGTAAACTAGTTATTCCAAGAATCGCATTATAAACACAAATATACGGGGTAAATTGTAGCACCTATATCTATGCAACAAAAGAATGTAACATATTGTTGGACTGGATTGTTTTGAAAACAGGTACTTTATGAAAATAGAGCAACCACACAGTAAATACTCCTAAAACTAATACTATTACCAATACAGAATAAAAAAGAAAAGGAAACTTAATCTGGCAAAACAGCTGCTATTTTGTTTGCCTGCAGAGCTCACGGAGTATTTCGATTTACTGATGAAATCTGGATAGAACATCCATTCATCACGACTCATTTATGCAGAAATACCAAACCCTGTCTAAACATAATGTTGACAGTAGCTATCAACAGACTCAGTGCATCTGCTCAACGAACCTTCCAATAACGACGTTGAATCCTTCAGCTTTCTTATTTGCTCTGACACCCTCTTCCTGTCGTTGAACGTAACCAGTGACTGCAGCTTTCCAATGGTATTGACATCCTCAACGGTGATGTCGCCTTGAACCAGTTTCTCCATCAACTCTACAAAGATTTTGGGTTCTTGTTTGTGTTTCTCGTCTTCACCCCGGCAACATGACGTCACTGCGCAGACATACGGATGATTAATTGGCTTATTTTCTAATATACGTTACTGGCCTGAATACATTCAAAATATCGACTGTTCTACATACTAATGTACTAGCTATTTAAAGGGATTGTGTCAACAGGTAATTTGCAATAAAGGATAGTGTAATATCGCAAGCACTTCAACTACTACACTGTATTACGTAGAAAATACAGAAACAAGTAATTTACTTAGATGTTGGTTATTCTACACGAGTATAATCAGTAGATCTGTAAGAGGATTTGTGAGCCAATAATAAACGAACCTTCCCAGCAGTAGACGTCCAACACACCTTCCAGAAACTCCCGCAATGCAACGGCATCTACACACGGCCTGCAAGGAAAACAAAACACATAATGATAAACATCCTTTATTCACTATAACCTCATAAAATATACAATTTATCTTCCTATGGGTCGTGAGTTTAAAACATAAATGTACATGTAAAATTATGTAAAACTGCTACATCAATTAACTATATAAAATAGTACGTTGTATAATGCAGTAAAGATACATACAAAATAAATAGATGACATTTTAAAAATAAGAACTACAAGGAATATTGGTAAAATATATAGCATCAATAAATAAACTAAAAAACTCTATTCAGTATGTCACAGTGTCACTGTTGTCTAGTCGAACACATTGCGCACATAAGCTGCTTTATAAGCATTTAAAGAATTACAATAGGAAGAAGGGGAGGTGGAGTTATTTTATATATTAAAGAATCTATCCAGGCTTATGAAATAAAATTAGACAGAGAAGCAGATTGCGAAGAAGCTGTTTGGTGTAACATAGTTACAGGAAACTCAACGTTAACGGTTGGATTAGTTTATCGAAGTCCAAACATAAGCATAGAAGAGAATGAAAAAATACAAAACGCTATAAGGGAAGTGATCAAACGGGATTGTGTTATTATGGGGGATTTTAACCATGGAAATCTCTACAGAGTATGGGTAGTGAGGACCACAAGTTTTTAGTTTTAGTACAAGATAGTTTCCTTTCTCAACATGTGCTAGAACCAACCAGGGGAGAGAATGTGTTAGACTTAGTTTTGTCCTCACAGAATGAATTAGTTGACAATGTAAAATTATGTGAGCCTCTGGGAAGTTGTGATCACAAACAGATACATTTTACCATCAAAGTAAAATCAGAAAGAATTAATAAAAAGCAGTTCAGGAGAAATTTCCACAAAGGAAGATATAAGGAAATGAGGAAATATTTAGCAAAGATAGACTGGAATGATACACTGAAGAATAAGACAGCAACAGAATGCTGGAATATCTTAAAGAATGAAATAGAGTGCATCGTAGATAAATTTGTTCCCTTCAAAAAACAAGGGAAACGGACAAGAAACAAATACTTATCGAAAGAAGCCATTAGAAAAATTAAGTATAAACAAATGATGTGGAAGTCATATAGACGTACTGGCAATGACGAAGACTACAACATTTATAAAGAAGCACTAAACCAAGCTACAGCTGAAATTAGAAATTCAAAGAGAAGCTATGAACATAAATTAGTTTGTAATATAAAACATGACAGCAAGAGTTTTTATGCGTATGTTCGAAGCAAACAGAAAGTTCAGGATAAGGTCGGTCCTCTAGAAGATAGTGCTGGAAATATAATATCAGAAGGATTCTTAATGGCTGAAGACCTAAATGAGTATTTTAGTTCAGTGTTTACCAGAGAAGACACTAGTTCACTGCCAGTACCAGAGGCTAAGTTCAAGGGGGCAGAATCAGACTATTTAAGACAGTTAATTATAACCCCAGAAATGGTAGCTAAGAAAATTAGGGCTATGAAGGATAATAAATCACCTGGAGTGGATGGTATTCCACCCAAACTACTATTGGAAATTGTAGAACAAATTAGCATACCGCTTGCAACAGTTTTCAACTTGTCATTAGAAGAGGGAGTGGTTCCTTTAGAATGGAAAGAAGCAAACATTATACCGTTATTTAAAAAAGGTTCGAGAAACAAGTCAAATAATTATAGACCAGTTAGTTTAACATCGGTGATTTGTAAATTATTAGAAAGACTAATTAAAGATCACATGGTGGATTTTCTTGTTAAACATAACTTGATAAACCCATCTCAACATGGGTTTCTAAAAGCGAGGTCATGCTTAACAAATATGTTATGTTTTTGGAAGATATCACTAAGTGGGTAGATGATGGATCACCAGTAGATATCATCTACTTAGATTTTCAAAAAGCTTTCGACAAAGTGCCACATCAGAGATTACTGCTTAAACTA
Organism: Paraescarpia echinospica; assembly: GCA_020002185.1. Classification (NCBI taxonomy): domain Eukaryota; kingdom Metazoa; phylum Annelida; class Polychaeta; order Sabellida; family Siboglinidae; genus Paraescarpia; species Paraescarpia echinospica. Next base: position 53,619 of record JAHLWY010000243.1, read on the forward strand.
AAAGCCCATGGCATAGGAAATGGTATAATTAACTGGATAGAAAAATGGCTGATTGACAGAAGACAACGGGTAGTTGTTGATGGGGAGGCTTCAAACTGGAAATCAGTTTTGAGTGGGGTTCCACAGGGATCAGTACTGGGACCTATATTATTCTTAATATATATAAACGATTTGGACGATGATATAGCTAGCAAGGTGTTGAAATTTGCAGATGATACAAAAGTGTTTAGAAGGATTAAAAGTGATGGGGATAGACAGCATTTACAAGATGATCTTGACAGGTTGATCAAATGGTCTGAAAAGTGGCAAATGTTGTTCAATTTTGGGAAATGTAAATGCCTTCACACAGGACATGGGAACGAATATGTAGAATATACAATGGGGGGAACTGTACTAAGTACTACTGTAAAAGAAAAAGACTTAGGGCTGACAATTAGTGCTGACATGAAGGTTTCAGAGCAGTGTGGAATTACAGCTTCAAAAGGAAATCAAATCCTTGGATTGATTAGGCGAAATATAGCATATAAAGAAAAAGAACTAATAATACCGCTGTACAAAACAATAGTTAGGCCTCATTTAGAATATTGTATACAAGCGTGGAGGCCATACCGCAAGAAGGACATAGATATGCTAGAAAGAGTACAGAAGAGAGCGACTAAAATGATACCAAAACTGAGGGATCTTAGTTATGAAAAACGCCTAAAAGAATGTGGTTTTACAACACTAGAGACCAGGAGATTGAGAGGAGATCAGATAGAAGTGTTTAAAATATTGAATGGTTATGAAAATATTGATAGAAATATGTTTTTTTCAGTTAAGAAAGATAGAAAGACTAGAGGACATGAAGTTACATTAGTAAAGGAGCAGTGTAGATTAGACGTGAGAAAGTTCTCATTTTCACAAAGGACTGTGAATGAATGGAACAGATTATCTGATGATTGTGTGGGTGCTAGTAGTGTGAATATGTTTAAAAATAAAATCGATACATACCTCAGAAGGGCTGGATATATGTAGATAAAAGGGTTGGACTCTCGATAAGCCAAAGGGCTTCCTTGTCCACCTGCCATCTAGAGTTAATTCTCTGCATGGCAATCTTGTTAAATCTTGTTAAATCTTGTTAAATCTTGTTAAATCTATATTACTACTGAGCATTATAAATGCAAAACAAACTGACGGGAGTTGAGCTATAACAACAGCCCAGCTTTATACATCCATTGAAACAATCTTTACTTTACAACAACAGCAAACCACAACATTTCTCTAACAGATTGGGTAAATACCTCATCAAAGAAAAGAGGCAACGTATGATGGAATGTCTTACTTGTCTTCTTCGGTACTGCCTCGTGCTTCTGGTGCATACGTGAACTCTTTACTTTGAGTAGATCTCTGTCAAAGTTTCTCTCGTTGTCTTTTCTTCTTCAACTTTCGCTTTTGGTTCATAGTTAGATCTGCCTTTGATGTTTCCGCTTCAGAAATACTCTCCAAGGTAACTGTAGGATCAGTGTCATTGGCTGTTCTTGTCATACTTCTTCTGCATTGCTTCTGTTGTTTCCGGCGACTTCCTCCGTACACATTAATGACATCATGTTTGCGTGTATATAATTCAGTTTAAATGTTTACTCTCGCTTTGATCATCATGCAAAGTTATATTGTTATTTATTATTATTATCACGTGAAATCATTTGCCAAGGGCACCTTCATATATATTTATAAATTACAGTATTTTGTTTCATTTACAAAACTGCATATATTATAATTATCTTGGAATTCCTTTTTGTAGTTACATGTGTACAATTATATGGAAATAACAACGAATTTACAGTACTTCTGCTGGATTTAACATTAGACCCAATAGACATCATGCATGATTCTTACAGTTCTGTAGATGATGGAAAGTTTGTTGTGAACACCAACCAGATTCTTCATCATAACTAAAAGGGAATACGGCAGAACCACGGGATATTTTTAGTTTGATGACTGTGGCGAATCTATATGGCAGTAAGACAGAGTAGGAGTAAACATTTTATTATTTTTTCAGAACCCCCGTTTCCATGGTAACAAACAAAATGTCTCTCATAATTGGAAAATATTCCATAACTAACCCGTGGTCTTTAACCATTACAATAAAAAATAAGCTAATAACCATTTCACTATCCTATTTAGACTATCCGGAAGTGTGCTGTAATAATTTAGGTTTATGATAAGTCTACTATTTTATATTTAATTTTAAATATTCTCGACCAAAATAAATACACATTATATCAGGCTGTTATTGCATTATGAGAGTAATGCAGAATACAGAAATGTAACGCTCTGATTACCGTATTTTTTATATTTAATTATGTACTGTATATGTGCGCATTAATGATAACAAAAACCTACTAATTTAGGATAAAAACTAAAAAACTGATTTTGTTCGAGGCCTAAATCAGCAAACTAGAGCACTGCGAAACATCATCTTTTTTATACAAGTGGGTGATTTGAGTCGCCCCTATCTAATCAATGGAGATTTTCGATTTTGTTCGATATATTTCTGAAATAGACATTTCTGGGAGAAAACAAACATATGGAGCCTTATTATACATGGAATTTTGTTGTACAGGTCAACAAGTAAATTGTCTGTGTTCCCAATAAAAAGAGAAAAAAATTACTGATTTAGCCAATGAAAAAGTAGCATGATTGCGTTCGAATGCAGGCGCACTTTGACTGGGGGATAAAGTAACATATTCGTGGAAAATTACTTCATTGATGCAGTCATATGCAGAAAAAAGCGATCAAAGAGGGACCTGTGACTTTGACAAACAATTATGTTTTGACGTTCACCGTCTTTCCATTCTCGTCACATTCGTATTTAGTTTTGCAATCGGCGTCCGAAAATGACTCTCGAACACTAGCAGATGCCAGAGCTTGCCGCCGGCGGACACGCCAAATTCATAATCTACAACCTGTTTTTGTCTGGAAATTCTTCCTTGGAAGTACTTCAAAAGTTGTTTCCTAGCACGTATAATATATCCGGTAGCCATGCAGTGCATTCAATCAATTGATCTATTGTTATGTTTCTGTATGCGTTTTGTCGGTTTTTCTGGGAGCTATGCTGCGTCGCCTATTGAATTACTGCGTGTAGCGGTGTCTGCCATTTCGCGACTCAAACCACTGGCAGCTGTATAGTAATGACGCCGCCCTGCAGAGATTGGAAGTTTGCCAGAGGAACTAGTTCTCTTGTTTATTGTGATGGTCTGAGTGGACGCCCTCATGACGGGTTTTGGTTTTTATGGATATGATCACACTACTATGGTTCGAGGCTATATTTGGCGGAGATAGATCGTAGAAATTGGTGGTGCAAAAAAGTTGATAAACACATGGAATTATTGATTGATAAGTATTATTCTTGCCTTAATATCATTCATAAAGTTGCAGTAAACATATATTGAGTAGCAATTGTGCTTAAAGTTAGTTAGTTAAAGTATTTTATAACACCTTAGTATAGTGAGTGATAATAGGGTAACTTGGCCTTCGATAAGTTGTAAACAAGATTTAACAAACCTGATTATGTGGTAGAATATGTAGGAGATAAAGTAACAACCATCAAACTACTTACACAAGATAATATCTGTGTAAGCCAGTACTTGCTAGATATTTTGATTTGGTAGCATTGTTGTTAAAATTAAGCAAGGGCGATAGTCGGGCGGCGTAACCTCAATAAATAAAGCAGCCTAACGTAACGTAATTGATTGTATTTAAATTAGGTCACTACCGGTAATGTTAGCGTTCGTAATAGGATAAACAGTCGGCTGTGTAATTGAAATCTGTAACATAAAGTGTGCTGTATTACACAGGAAACAGTCTTTATAAAGACTAAGTTAGTTAAGTTATTAAATAAATTCTGATAGGGATATGGCGCCTTGCAAGCGGCAAATCAATGCAAAGCGACACTTGGTGTGCGATCACTGCCACAGCTGGGTAGATTTTGCATTGTCCGGCTGTGGGAAGTCATGGGCAGAAACCATGGAGGAAGGATTCACCTTCCAGTGCATTTGGGTGTTGGAAGGTGGAGTGTCTGCAGAAGGAGATAGTTAGGTTGACAGATATTGTGAAGGGAATGGAGATAGGAATTAGCAAGGACACAGGTCGAATGGAGGGAGACGACAGGGAGAGAGGTAAAAATACTGCAAGAATGAAGAAGAAAAGCAGTGGCAAGAAAACTGAGGGAAGGTGATTGGAGGGGAAGAAATTGGAAAATCGACGACAGAAAACGTGACAAGCGTGAAGGTGACAGGGGAGAAAGTGACCGTAGAGAAGGAGGGAGGGAAGATGGGACGGTAGAGGAGAGAAGACAATAAGATGGGAGGAAAGACGAAGGGACGAAAGGAAGTGAGAGCAAATGTGATAGAAGAGAAGTCGATAAAAGGGACGCTGACAGGAGGAAAGGTGACAAGAGAAAAAGCGACAGGAAGAATAGATCGGAAGAGAATGTGACAGGAGAGAAGACGACATGGGAAAATACAACAACCAGTCAGATGCAAACCGAAGAAGGAGCTACTCTAAGGCAGTGATTGAGGGGACAATGAGGAAAGAGAGGGTGTTTATGGACGAATCCATTATGAGAAAGACGGACAAGACTCTGAGCAAGGGGATGGACGTCGTTGTTCGTCTACCGGAGGCTAGGATTGAACATGTAATTGACAGGGTAGAGAAGGTATTGGGACATGGCAAGGGAGGGTCTACACTGGTACATGTAGGAACAAATAATGCAGACAGGGAGGGAACAACTGCGATAGTACAGAAGTATAGGCAGTTAGTGGGAAAGCTAAAGAAGACAAGAGTTGAACAGATTATTCTGTCAGGAATTTTGCCAGTAATGGGAGGAAGGGGGTAAAGTATAGAAACTGCAAGAGGATGGCGATCAACGCATTAGTTGAGCAGATGTGTGAAGAAGAGGGGGTGGGATTCAGAGATTAATGGGGATACTTTGTTGGAAGGGAAGATATGTACATGAGAGATGGCCTCCATCTTAGTGGAAAGGGGGCAGCAGTTTTGTCAGAGAACCTACTGCGTGCGATCTGTTGACAGTGGGACAGGTTGCATCTATTTAAACTAGATTCGCAGGGGGGACTCACAGAAAAGCCTGAAACTGGAGGCATAGATAAATACATCACAAATAAATCAGCAAAGAACAGTCTGGAAAACTCTTCTGATGTGTTTGTTTAAATGCATGGAGTATAGTAAACAAAAGAAATGAACTAAATATTATGGTAGAAGATATTGACCCTCACGTAATAGGTATATCCGAATCTTGAACCACCACCGATATATCAGATGCCGAATTGGGACTGACATGATATGTAATGTTTAGGAAAGATAGAATAGGAAGAAAGGGAGGTGGAGTTATTTTACATATATTAAATAATATATGCAGGCTGATGAAATAAAATTAGAAAGAGAAGCAGATTGCGAAGAAGCTGTTTGGTGTAACATAGTTACAGGAAACTTAAAGGTGGAATGAAATGATTGAACAACCGCAGCCCAAACATAAGAACATACCATTTACAGTACATGTCACCATGATTTGACAAGTACAGCGCCACGGTATATTTTAAATAATTGTTCAGACGTAGCTACTATCGGCACAGGGCGCCGCCATCATGCTCCAGGAGCGTGTGGTTGTACATCCTGTTTGATTGGCGAGATGTCTCCCAAAGCTGTATACAGCAATTCGATAGGCGACGCAGCATATCTCTAAGAAAAACCGACGAAACGCATACAAACACATAAAAATAGAAACATTTAATGCACTGCGTGGCTACTGGATATACTATAAATGTTAGTAAGCAACTTTTCACATACTTCCACAGAAGGATTCCTACAGAAAAAAAAACAAGTTATATATGATGAATTTGGCATGTTCGCCGGCGGCAAGATTGGCAAAAGTCTGCGGTGGTCATTTTCGAACGCCGATTGCAAGCTTAAATACGAAAGTGACGAGCATAAAAAGACATTGAACGTCAAAACATAATTCTTGGTTAAAGCCACAGGTCCCTCTCCAGTCGATTTGTTTACATATAACTATGCCCAGATGAAGTACAATTAAGCGAAATCGACCTGGAAGCTCGACATTATTGCCTTATTTGGAGGGTGAAGCGGCGCGTAGGAATTGACAAGCCGAAACCAGCTTATTGTTGCCAAGGTGATTCGGCACTCACGAGTTCCGTCAGGTATCATTACGACTACTATATAGTCCCACAGTTCTATTTCAAAGTCTGCATATATACAAATATGGCGTATGCGAAATTGAAATGTAATAAGAAATGTGAATGTAACAAAGTACAATTACGTGTGAATACTATGATATAATTTGGAATAATGAGTGCTTGTAATCCGCCGATTTAGTTTACATCAATTCGTGCCGGCGTGTTGTTACGTCTGAATACCGCAACGTCTACATCTATGAGTCTATGTTATCGATTTAGTTGCTGGTGGGGGAAATAACCTTCAAAATAATACAAAAATAAATGTCAGCTACCGTAGCCAGTATAACGTTTTGCGAAATAATGTCGTCATATATTTGTCAACATTAGTTATAGTCCGGACCAAGCCCTGTCAATCACGTATTGTAGGCATTGCCATTGGAAAGTATTAATTTAAATGAAATAGTTAAAGAAAAATATTATTGAAGTTGGACTGTTCAAATACTATAAAAAGTAACCGCATTTGAATAAGTGGCATTACAAATCCTTAAAAATACTTGTTTACGATACAGTCAATAGCATACAACAAAACACTATATTCGTATCTGATATAATTAGTTATTGGCATATTAAGTAGGTTCACATAAGTGAACTAAAGGTAATCACCATATAAGCTTAATACTAATTTATGTGTCTCAAATATTGGCTTGTAATATTATAATGGACCCCGAATTGATGCTCCAGTTTTGAGGCGACAATTTAGCAAGCATGCTATCATACCAAGTTTTTTCCATGATATTTACAAAGTTCAAATGTTAAACACATTTGAGTGCATATGCATTTTAATAATGAAAATTAAAGATAACACACATATATCCACTAAAAAGAAAACGTTGAAAAAGTCACTTGTAAATTGCACTTGTGCTCCAATTTTAATGAATATTTGCAAGATTGTGTCATTTTGTTCATAATATATGACGGAAGTATCCAAACAACCACATGGCCTAATACCGAGCACTAGCTTCGAAGGATCCAGTGAAGGATTTAGCACGCGAGATGATATCGTCCTTTATGGTAATACAAATGTCACTCGTAATGCTGCCACGCCTTCGACTTGTAGTGTCAAAACATAAAAGAAACCGGTGATCGTGTCGCCAGTGCGACACTTTGTCGATGCAGTAGTTAATACAGACAATACTGTTGTTCCATTGAACATTCACCATGACCATGGGTATGCAAAGTTGCCATCGCAGTCCAGCACGCCTTCTCCGACTGACCCTGACCATGGCAGTAATGTCACTGTAGACGACCCTTCGGATGTCCCAGTCTCACTATCGCCATCTTCGGACGATTCTGTCTGCAACAGTGAGAAGAGAAACATTGAAGCGAGTGATGCAGAATATGTTGTAGCAGGTGACAACGATATCACTGATGATGACTCAAGCGGTTCTTGCAATAATGAGAAAGAGAGAAAGTTTGTCATTTGTGAGAAAAACATAATTTCACTTTTCTGCACCTGCTAAAACACCAAACTGCAATAAACCACTTATATCAAAGCCTAGCATCGCAGTGACTGGATTTGCAGTGGTTGTGACCACAGAATGTGTTGATGGCCACTCGTTCATGTGGCACTCGCAACCCAAGATTGGTAACATTTATGAGAGTAACTTGTTGACACCAAGCGTCCTCTTCCTGACTGGACATTAATTCACTGTGTACAATTTGGTCAACTTAAATGAACCTATGCGCCTTGTCACCCCGCCAGTGCTACAACATACAGCGGGCATACATACTACCAGAGATAGAGGACATGTGGACATGCCATTCAGAGGCCATCATGTCAGCTCTGGCCAGACAGAGCGTAGTCGCATCAGGCGATGAAAGATATGACAATCCCGGACACAACGCTACATTTGGCATTTACTTCATCAAGGACACTGACAGCCAACTCATCGTTGCTCAAGAAACTTTGGGTCACAGAGGTCAAAAACAGTTACTGGATGGTAAGTGGAGGGCTTGAAACGCTGCTTAGACAACCTGACTGACCATGGTGTGAAGATCACCACATTTGCCACTGCCAGACATCCCAGCATTAGAAATATTTTGTTAGAGGACTACCAAGAACTAAAGGTTGTTGTCTGCCAAGAAAGTTGAGGTTGTCCCTTTGATAGGCGCAATTGCCAACCACCTGTGGTATTGCGCATCAGCTTGTGGTGTTAAATATTTTTGTATCAATAATACATTGCACAATGTCCTGATTACGCATCTATTAGTGCATGGTAGTGTGCAATTTGTCTACATTTTGATATAAATTAAGCAAGTTGCTTGAACACTTTTAAATAGGGAATTAAACAACTGTATAAAAAGGATGCACACGTCCTGTCAAGAATAAAAGTAAGTTTATTAAGAAAATGATCAAAAATGGTTTGATGAAAATCATAGACATAGTATTCTACGAAGATAGAATGAACCTGAACATTTGAGGTGGGAACAAGTATAATTGCTCTATTTAGTTATTGTTAGAGTACTTATTCGATACCTGTTGAACTACGTTGCACTTACCTACTAGCTATTGGTCGAATCAACGAGTCTGCACGCAAATCATACAATGACAACAGACCGACTGTCAAGTTCCAACACCGCCCTGTTGCCATCTGCAAGGTCTGTCATACGGTGCTGTACGGCAGGTATCTCCCTACAGCACAGCGACTCGATGTGCGTCGACATTGGAACGCAGTGTCCACACAAACACCATGCGACATTATTAAGTCGCGTAATGGCTTCATCGTCGATAGACCAACTGTCACTGTCCGACTCCCACAACTGAACCTGACCCGGGGCCGGACATTATCGGACCGTGAATCGCACACTGGGTGAAAGCTGAAACCCGTATGGCACAGGCCCATTGTGTGTGTCAACCGTACCAACAGTAATTTCAGAGTGACAAGTCGAACTAGAGTCTTCATCTGTCGTATCGATTTTCTCCCAAAGTGATACGGAAGTTTTAAAAATCACTTTTAATAACTCGTTTCTACCAAAATCATTCGACGTCTTTGTCAACAACAAAATAAAAAATAGTCCAGGTATGCGCACGCATCTAATATTCTGACCTTTGCTTTGAAAGCCCCGCCCTCTTCTGCCAGCTAAAATCTTCGTTCGGGAAGTGCGACGTTAACAACGTTTTCATTGGTTATAAATCGTTGCCATTTAATTTCACCTGTTTATTTCGAACGCGTATATCAATTACTTGTTGACCTATAGAACACCTATCGTGTATAATAGGACACCATATCTTTGTTTTAGCACAGAAATGTCTACTAATGAAGTAAACAAAAAAAAACGAAATTTTACATTGATTAGATAGGAGTAAATCAAACCACTCGCTTGGAACAAAGATGGCGATATGCAGTGCTCTATAGCGACGATTTAGGCATCGAACAAAATCGTTTTTTTTTCAGTTTGTCTTATAGATGAGTACGTTTCTGTTACGATTAATGCTTACTTATATAGTAAATGTAAATTAGGCTTCTATTTTTTTCCAGTAGGTTCAGCTGTTCAGCACTTTTGCTAATAATTTATTTTATCACTTCATTTACCCGTAATTTTACTATACTTAGGTTTATATATATATATATACAGTATATACTAGGATATTGTTTGCTAATTTCATTTATTTTCTTATTTATTCTCTTAAATGTCTTCTTATGCTTCTTAGATGATTGACAATTTGTAAACACCCGTGAACGTGGGTCATTAGTCCCGGATTTGATGGTGTATAAATAAAGTTTATTATTATTATTATTATATATTTTAATATGTAGCATGAAACAGCTGCATTTCATTTCCCCTTTAACGTTAACAGTTGGGTTAGTTTATCGAAGTCCAAACATAAGCATAGAAGAGAATGAAAAAATACAAAACGCTATAAGGGAAGTAAGCAAACGGGACTGTATTATTATGGGGTATTTTAACCATGGGCATATACAACGGAAATTTCTACAGAGAATGGGGAGGAGGGCCACAAGTTTTTAGTTTTAGTTCAAGATACTTTCCTTTCTCAACATCTGCTAAAACCAACCAGGGGTGAGAATGTGTTAGACATAGTTTTGTCCTCACAGAATGAATTAGTTGACAATGTCAAGATATATGAGCCACTGTGGAGAAGTGATCACAACCAGATCACTTTTACCATCAAAGTAAAATCAGAAAGGAATAGTAAAAAGCAGTATAGAAGAAATTTCCACAAAGGAAGGTATAAGGACATGAGGAAATGTTTAGCAAAGATAGACTGGAATTACACACTAAAAATAAGACACCAACAGAAAGCTGGAATATAGTAGAGAGTGAAATTAAGTGCATAGTTGATAAATTTGTACCCTTCAAAAAAACAAGGGAAACGGTCCAAAAAGAAACACTTATCGAAATAAGCCATTAGAAAAATAAAGTATAAATAAATGATGTGGAAATCATATAGATGTACTGGAAATGATGAAGACTACAACATTTATGAAGAAGCACTTAACCAACCAACAGCTGAAATTATAAATTCAAAGAGAAGCTATGAACAACAATTAGCTAGTAATATAAAACATGACAGCAAGAGTTTTTATGCGTATGTTCGAAGCAAACAGAAAGTTCAAGATAAAGTCGGTCCTCTAGAAGATAGTGCTGGGAATATATAATATCAGAGGGATTCTTAATGACAGAAGACCTGAATGAGTACTTTAGTTCAGTGTTTACCAGAGAAGATATTAGTTCACTGCCAGTTCCAGAGGCTAAGTTCAAGGGGGCAGATTCAGACTGTTTAGGACAATTAATAATAACCCCGGAAATGGTAGCTAAGAAAATAAGGGCTAAGAAGGATAATAAATCACCTTGAGTGGATGGAATTCCGCCCAAACTACTATTGGAAATTGTAGAACAAATTGGCGTACCGCTTGTAACAGTTTTAAATTTGTCATTAGAAGAGGGAGTGGTTCCTTTAGAATGGAAAGAGGCACACTTTATACAATTATTTAAAAAAGTTCGAGAAACAACTCAGAGAACTATAGACCAGTGAGTTTAACATCAGTGATTTGCAAATTATTAAAAAGACTAATTAAAGATCTCATGGTACATTTTCTTGTTAAACATAACTTGATAAACCCATCTCAACCTGGGTTTTTTTTAAAGCGAGGTCATGCTTAACAAATATGTTATGTTTTTTGGAACACATCACTAAGTGGGTAGATGAGGGATCACCAGTAGATATTGTCTACTTAGATTTTCAAAAAGCTTTCGACAAAGTACCACATCAAAGATTACTGCTTAAGGTGGCTGCATCGGCTATTATATGCTTCTTTTGAATTAATAATTTATAATATAAGTTGTGAAGATAAGCTAACCATTTTTTTACAGTTTGCCTCAGATACTAAACAATACTCCAGACCAAATGGAATTGATTTTTTATGTTGCTTAGAGATAGTTAAATGTGTTTAAAGACAACTAAAATAACAAAATATGTCCAAAATCACCTTAAAATGGCATTTTATTTAATTTTGAGAAACTCCCCCAAAAAAGTGTATGGTTATAAGTACAAACACATGTTATTGACACTCATACGGGTTTTTCATAAACAAATGCATATTAAGTATGGTACAGCTTTATAAAAAATGTTGCTACAATGTTAAAAGACAGCAAAAATCCGTACTGCATTTTTGGCACGACCCCTTCACCAAACATAAAACCATCCCGTGCAATTTTGGGTAAACACAAGTCGAGTTCTTATGCCAAGTTATGGCTTTGTAAGTATGTATGAAATAACAAGCAAGGTGTTGAAATTTGCGGATGATACAAAAGTGTTTAGAAGGATTAAAAGTGATGGAGATAGACAACATTTACAAGATGATCTTGACAAGTTGATCAAATGGTCTGAAAAGTGGCAAATGCTGTTCAATTTTGGGAAATATAAATGCCTCCACGCAGGACATGGGAACGAAGAGGTAGAATATACAATAGGGGATACTGTACTAAGTACTACAGTAAAAGAAAAGGACTTAGGGTTAACCATTAATGCTGATATGAAGGTTTCAGATTAGTGCGGAATTACAGCTTCAAAGGGAAATCAAATCATTGGATTATTTAGGCGAAACATAACATATAAGGAAAACAACTAATAATACCGCTGTACAAAACAATAGTTAGGCTTCATTTAGAATATTGTATTCAAGCGTGGAGGCCATATCGCAGGAAGGATATAGATATGCTAGAAAGATTGCACAGGAGAGCATCTAAAATGATACAAAAACTGAGGGATCTTAGTTACGAAATACGCCTAAAAAATGCGGCTTAATAACACTAGAGACCAGGAAATTGAGAGGAGTTCAGATAGAAGAGTTTAAAATAATGAATGGTTATGAAAATATTGATAGAAATATTTTTTTGTCAGTTAAGAAAGATAGAAGGACTAGAGGACATGATGTTACATTAGCAAAGGAGCAGTGTAGATTAGATATAAGAAAGCTCTCATTTTCACAAAGGACTGTAAATGAATGGAACATATTATCTGCTGATTGTGTGGGTGCTAGTAGCGTGAATGTTTAAAAATAAAATCGACACATGCCTCAAAAGGGCGGCAGGCCTCGACATTAACACCGGCCCGATGGCCCGGCGCCTTTTTTGAAGCTGTCGGGCCACCAGTTCTTATATTTTATTGGGCCGACGGGCCACTGGTTTCCGAACGCCGACGAGACGAAGCGGCGGTCAAGGCACGACCGCATCGGTTATCAGATGCAGTTCGCCAGAATTCTTAGATGCGACTCAGTTATAGGACATTGTAAACATAACGTAAATACTAATTCTGATCAATGATGAGTCCAAACTCCAACACTTATCATGCGGACGACGGCGTGCAAAGGCAAAGCCATCGAATAAATTTTCTAACCACCGGCAGCGCAGGTTATTATGACGAGAGACGCCAGTCCCGCCGCGTCCCCTGGACACATTTTGTACGGTGATTGTAAGCTGCCTCCACTTTAGAATTACGCACGCTTTTTCTTCTCTAGATATATGAAAGGAATACAGCTTAAATCCAAATTTAACTAGTGACTAAAGTGACAGAAACCAAATGTAACGCTGCGTCAGCAAGGGCAAGGTGAAGGCCACCTATTTTTGGGTGGTGCCACCTAGCGAATGAACCGTGAAATAGTATAATGCCTTGATTAACCTGTACATAAAAAAGCAGCGTCAACTCAACTACCGACTCGGACTGACTAGATGTCGTCACACTGGCCACACTTTATTTAAACTTGACAAATACTGTATGTATGCATCTGAGTACACACTTGAACAATATTACAATACTGTTAGCATTGGACATCTCACTTTGAACAATCAATATGTGTATAGTAACTTCTAACAACTTTGTTAATAAAATAAAAAAAAAGATAATAATGTTTTGCACCTCAGAATGAGCGTATTTTTGACGGTAACACAAAATCCGGGCCAGCAACTTTCACAGGCGGGCCACTAACTTTTCAAATCTACTGGCCCCATATCTTTTACATTTTGATCGATAAAAGACAGTACATTTAATTGTTTTATCACGTGACGAGTGTATATGTGTAGAATAGATTTTGGCAGATATATGGTGTGACGTTTGGTGACTGTAGGTGACCGTTATCATAGTTTTTTTGAGGTGCGGGCATAAAGTTAAACTGCAAAAGTACCTATTTCCCATTGCAAATGGCGACCATGTTAACGTTTTGTCAGATTATAAGAAAACTACACCTGACAAAAATCTGAAATTCATTCACAGCCACTGCTATCATGTTATTGATATACTGAATAAATGTTGTCAAAATCACATACCTCCAGCTCTTTTAAAATTCGTGCATGTACGGTGTGCATCGATATTGGCCAATATAACCACTTTTTTCAGCACCCACGTGTGCTATGTGGAAGAAAATGGCAAAAAATGACTCCGCCAACTACACTCTTCCAAATATGCGTCATTTCACTTTAAATACATTCTACCACAGGGCCTGTTGGTATGCCTGATTTACTGCACTCGGTTCACATGAAAAAGAGTCTCAAAATTAAAACATCACCATTTATAGGCGACTATGATTTATTTTAACAAAACAGGAAGTTTAACAGTGGTCTCACTCCTTATAGAAATGGTGATTATGGAGAAACATGTCGAATTTAGTATGTTAGTGTTACTAAAGATACATGCAAATCATGCAGACTGTTGAAAAAATTTATGAAATCCCTACACCTAATAATTTGCTATCAACTTCAGAAGTCAGGTGCCACGTACCCCTGCTGGTCAACACACACACAATAGCCAGTAGACCTACTGTATGAATTTCTCTTTTACCAATTCCTTTTATTGACCCACACTGCCCATGACTGCTTGCACAGATAAACTTCTGGCGCACCTTTTGAGATTGCTCAACATGTTAGAAAAGCATACAATGTCAGCTGTTATATCGAAGTTATCGAGGCCGTTGAAGCGGGATTCCTTCAAACATGACGTCATCGTCCGATGCTGTTTCGTAGATATCACTTGGGCTGCCGGTATCGAATTTACGTCGGATTGTAGCGACTTTGTCCATATAAAAGTCACCGAAAGTAGTCGCTAACTGTTCGGCCGATTCATGGATTGGTAAGATTACTTGTCCCGTGAACGTTACTAATCAAATGTCACGTTAATTTGAACAGATGTTTCTGATCTTTGCCGCAGTCTCTGATCTTTGCAGAAAAGAAAGTTTTCTTCGCACTGATCATCAGTTTGTTAAATACATTGCATTGCTCCCTGAACAGCTGCCGATGAACGGTGAATTTGGTTCGCCGCCATACCCTCTCTGCGCGCGTGTTTGGCGTGTCTCAGTTCATCTGAATAACTTACCATTGCGCGTTTGGTCTGTGTTATCAACTTTCTTTGGACGGGAGGGTATTCGTCGACAACCGCTTCAATTTCCGTACTATAGGCGTGTACAAATTCATTTAGCGGCTTATCAGTGTTGTTCAAAATTGGAGTTAAATCCTCGATAAATTCCGGAATAGAAATGTCCCGAAGCTTCCTGAAAGTAACCAGCTGGCGAACGCTGTCTGGCATCGTTAAGTTAACTCTAAAACACACAGCCAGATGGTCGCCGGAAGGGTTACGCAAAAAAACAAACCTCAGTGCCAGCATAGAATGATCGGTTTGGGGATAATGTTCTGAAAAAGGCTGACTAGTTGAATGAAACCTCATAAGACCATAACGTTGTAACCACAATATATATATATATGAGAAGACCAAGTTGCGAGTCTACCAGTCCTGTGTGCCGAGCATCCTATATGTATGTATGAATGTGTGTGTATATATATATATATATATATATATAAATACATTCATACATACATATAGGAAGCTCGGCACACAGGCCTGGTAGACTCGCATCTTGGTCTTCTCAGTGGGCAACTTATGTTCCCATACTCTTTTGGTCAGCTTGGCCATAGCTTTTTAACTTGCTAACATACAAAATATTAATTATCAATGCCAAATCCTTTTTAGCAAAAATGGTTCATCACCAGCTAGAATGCTTTAGGTATAATTCTTATTAAAGTAAAGGTTAAGTCACATATCTGTCAGGCAGGGACGAACTTGTTCTTGAAACAAAATCATATTTCACGGTCATCTTCATGCAAAATAACTTTTTTCTAACCTATATCTCAACAGCGTACCTTCCAAAACCAAACATGCGTGTTTGTGCGTGCATGACGTGTGGTGTGCCTGGCTGGCTGCCTGTACATTCGACAGGGTGAGGGGGAGAGAGAGAGAGAGAGAGAGAGAGAGAGAGAGAGAGAGAGAGAGAGAGAGAGAGAGAGAGAGAGAGAGAGAGAGAGAGAGTGGCTGAGAATTATGAAATGGAATTAGAAGTGAATATTATATAGAGAGGATATAGCGAAGGGGAGATAGAGAGGGATCGAGAGGAGGGAGGAAGATCTGTGTTTCTGATGGTGCACCGTTTCTTAGGTCCGTGTATATAAAACGAACATTGTTTGCTTTTTGGTTTTTTCTTTTGAAATTTGCAAACGAAAAAGGAAAAGACAAGGACCTTCTTATGCTAATGTTCAGATTTTTTTAATATCAAAAACGATCAATGTCAAGTTGTTTTATTTTGAAGTCGCCCAGACGTCGGACATGTAATCTCGGTTAAGAATGTGAAGATCTACATCAACTATCTACATACTATGTTCGTATCTTGCGGTGCCAGTGTGGAGAATTCAGGCCTGTTAAATTGCCGAGCTGATGACAGACCTGTGCATAGGTAGCGAGGCACCATCGACTAAGACAGAGAGTCCGCTTGTGGGGATTAAAAAAGTGAACATTTCCCTTCTTACGATCTCATGTCCGGCAGTATGCATGCAATGGTTAGAGTTAACAACTACGATGTTATGAATATACAACATATCACAATGTTATAATGCATAAATCATCAATAAACTTTGATATTTTATTAAGTAACTGTGCTTTCATCCTTAACAGTGTATAGGACAGGAAATACAGTATTTTATGGCCTCGTTGCATAACGTGTCCTTGTATGTGCGCTCACAACTTTATTTGTAATTGTATGTAATGGCATAATAAAACGGAAAAAAACATGTTTGGAAAGGAGTAAATATGAAGTTGTAAACTTCCAAATAATAATGTTCGTGGGCGTATAATCCGTTCGTGTTTTACGCTAGTTGACACGTACGACCCCACAAAGAATCTGTAACACTACAAGTATGATATATTATGTAACCCTGGCGGAATTGTTTCGTGCAAGCGGTTGCATAGGCTATTGTAATGTCAGTCGCCAGACGGAGGTAGGGTAGCTAGAGCCACAGCCAGTCGCAGTTTGCTAGGGAACATGGACGTGTCCACAAAGATATACGTACAGTTCTCTCGGCTCCGTATTACGAGTATCCATATACACGGCCTGGTGAGTTATGTTTTCATGTTGATATGTTATATATACTAGTGATACTATTAGAATAATGCATAATTTAAAGTGTTTCTTGTTGCCCCATTACCCGTCACTTCGGGCATGCCAGCTATAGTATATCGAGTGTAGCAGCGTTCTGTCGCATAATGTTAAATTGTGTTTACAAACGACTTACATATCTAGCAAGCATTTGAACTAATTATTGTGGTGTATAGGTATGTCGTGTGCACACGTTTGACTTTAGATAATGTGATAGTTACTAGTCAAAAGAAGTACATAGGTAAAATAAGTTTTTCCGACTTTTGTCTGTACTAGTTTAGACAAGTATCTATAGGGTGACTGATTATTATATGCACTTTAACACGTCTAATATTAGAACAGCCGACACAACTTAGTAATGTAGCGTTGGTTGCTTGACTACACTGTTGCGATGTTGTAGTCGCAACTAGCATGCTGTCTCTCTGTCTCCCTGCTCCTATATCTGTCTCTATAATTTATATATTTTTTCTCCCCGTCTACCCTTCTCCGACTCTCCCTCTCTACCCGAATCTCTATCCCTCCTCCATCCTTTGTGTTTGTCTGTTAGAATGTCAGTCTATAAGTCGGTTAGGCAGTACGTCAGTACGCCTGTCTGTCTGTCTGCCTGCCTGGCTACCTGTCCGGCTGCCTGCCGGCCGGCCTCATTCTCTACCTGTATTTTTCTCTGACTGTTTGCCTCTATGTCTGTTTTTTGTCTGCCTGTCTTGTCTGTCTGTCTGCCTGCCTGTTTGTCTGTATGTCTGCTGCTTGTCTGTTGGTTGTATGTTTATCTGGCTATCGCTGCCTCAGTCTTTGCCCTTGTCTGTGTGTCTACCTCTCTGAATTGATTCTCTCTTCTGTCTGCCTATCTACCTGGATGTATGTATGTCTGTCTGCTGCTTGTCTGCTGGCT
>JAHLWY010000244.1:0-70657 GCA_020002185.1 Paraescarpia echinospica
CATGTGCTAGAACCAACCAGGGGAGAGAATGTGTTAGACATAGTTTTGTCCTCACAGAATGAATTAGTTGACAATGTCAGGATATGTGAGCCACTGGGGAATAATAATCACAACCAGATACATTTTACCATCAAAGTAA
Organism: Paraescarpia echinospica; assembly: GCA_020002185.1. Classification (NCBI taxonomy): domain Eukaryota; kingdom Metazoa; phylum Annelida; class Polychaeta; order Sabellida; family Siboglinidae; genus Paraescarpia; species Paraescarpia echinospica. The sequence continues at coordinate 140 of JAHLWY010000244.1, forward strand.
AATCAGAAAGGAATAGTGAAAAGCAGTACAGGAGAAATTTCCACAAAGGAAAATATAAGGACATAAGGAAATATTTAGCAAAGATGGACTGGAATAACACACTGAAGAATAAGACAGCAACAGAATGCTGGAATATCTTAAAGAGTGAAATTGAATGCATCATCTTCAAATTTGTTCCCTTAAAAACACGGGAAACGGTCCAAAAAGAAACATTTATCAAAAGAAGCCATTAGAAAAATTAAGTATAAACAAATGATGTGGAAGTCATATAGACGTACTGGATAAGGTCGGTCCTCTAGAAGATCTGAATGAGTATTTTAATTCAGTGTTTACCAGAGAAGACACTAGTTCACTGCCAGTACCAAAGGCTAAGTTCAAGGGGGCAGAATCAGACTATTTAAGACAGTTAATTGTAACCCCAGAAATGGTAGCTAAGAAAATTAAGGCTATGAAGGATAATAAATCACCTGGAGTGGATGGTATTCCACCCAAAACTACTATTGGAAATTGTAGAACAAATTAGCATACCGCTTGCAACAGTTTTCAACTTGTCATTAGAAGAGGGAGTGGTTCCTTTAGAATGGAAAGAAGCAAACATTATACCGTTATTTAAAAAAGGTTCGAGAAACAAGTCAAATAATTATAGACCAGTTAGTTTAACATCGTTGATTTGTAAATTATCAGAAAGACTAATTAGAGATCACATGGTGGATTTTCTTGTTAAACATAACTTGATAAACCCATCTCAACATGGGTTTCTAAAAGCGAGGTCATGCTTAACAAATATGTTATGTTTTTTGGAAGATATCACTAAGTGGGTAGATGATGGATCACCAGTAGATATCATCTACTTAGATTTTCAAAAAGCTTTCGACAAAGTGCCACATCAAAGATTACTGTTTAAACTAAAGGCCCATGGCATAGGAAATGGTATAATTAACTGGATAGAAAAAAATGGCTGATTGACAGAAGACAACGGGTAGTTGTTGATGGGGAGGCTTCAAACTGGAAATCAGTTTTGAGTGGGGTTCCACAGGGATCAGTACTGGGACCTATATTATTCTTAATATATATAAACGATTTGGACGATGATATAGCTAGCAAGGTGTTGAAATTTGCATTTTGATGATACAAAAGTGTTTAGAAGGATTAAAAGTGATGGAGATAGACAGCATTTACAAGATGATCTCGACAGGTTGATCAAATGGTCTAAAAAGTGGCAAATGTTGTTAAATTTTGGGAAATGTAAATGCCTTCACACAGGACATGGGAACGAATATGTAGAATATACAATGGGGGAACTGTACTAAGTACTACTGTAAAAGGAAAATACTTAGGGTTGACAATTAGTGCTGACATGAAGGTTTCAGAGCAGTGTGGAATTGCAGCTTCAAAAGGAAATCAAATCCTTGGATTGATTAGGCAAAATATAGCATATAAAGAAAAAGAACTAATAATACCGCTTACAAAACAATAGTTAGGCCTCATTTAGAATATTGTATACACGCGTGGAGGCCATACCGCAAGAAGGACATAGATATGCTAGAAAGAGTACAGAGGAGAGCGACTAAAATGATACCAAAACTGAGGGATCTTAGTTATGAAAAACGCATAAAAGAATGTGGTTTAACAACACTAGAGACCAGAAGATTGAGAGGAGATCAGATAGAAGTGTTTAAAATATTGAATGGTTATGAAAATATTGATAGAAATATGTTTTTTTCAGTTAAGAAAGATAGAAAGACTAGAGGACATGAAGTTACATTAGTAAAGGAGCAGTGTAGATTAGACGTAAGAAAATTCTCATTTTCACAAAGGACTGTGAATGAATGAAACAGATTATCTAATGATTGTGTGGGTGCTAGTAGTGTGAATATGTTTAAAAATAAAATCGACACATACCTCAGAAGGGCTGGATATATGTAAATAAAAGGGTTGGACTCTCGATAAGCCAAAGGGCTTCCTTGTCCACCTGCCATCTAGAGTTAATTCTCTGGATGGCAATCTTGTTAAATAAGATTCGCTCAAACACAAATCCACACTTAGAATTTTACAGAATACCCAAAGCCACACACCCTTTTCACAAAACAAACGTCAATTATGACTTAATGCGGAGAACCGATTTTACCGACAAATTCGTCAGCAATGCCAATGCAAGGGTATGCAGTGCACATTTTGTGTCAAGTACGGGAGCTATCGTGATTTATTGGGGTGTGTGTGGGGTGGGTGGGATTAATTAGGGGATACTCTTATTTGAAATCCACCCCACCCCAGAACTACTGTTCACTGGAATGTGACCACAGTTTGTCCGTTAACATTGGTAACACGTTACTATGCGAATACGTGACTGTAAATTGTAATATTATTGATAACATTTTATTTTTTGAAAATTGCATGGCATACCCAAAAATCATGCGCATTTAAAACTGACTCCATCCTTTATTCCTCCTTCCCTCCTTCCCACCCCTACCCTTATTCAATTATAGGTCGGACAGTTAGTTTGGCCTACATTTCACTGACCACTGTCACGGCAAACTTTTGCTTGTGTATATAACTTGATTATTTCATTTTAAAATAATATTATTTAATGTCAGACATAGGTGTATAGTTAAACATGTGTACAAACAATCTTGATAATTTCACTTGTTTTCTTTAATAGCAAAATACTGTGCGTTAGTTGTTTGTATTGTTTCAGATTAATTTCAACATTTTTCAGGGAAATGCTCAATTGATTCAAACAGCCCCGACTTTGTGCCATCGGTATTCGTATATAAAAATATAGAACTGATGATGTCCAGAAGATAGAAAGACATGAACGTGCACAAAAACGTTCAAAACTGACAGGAATGGACATCCCCACTGACCAACTGTAGGACCATCAGAACTGGAGAAAGAAGCAGCCGAGACCCGGGTAGACTTAACGTCCACCTGACAGTCCAAGTGTTAACATCTTCTACATACATATACATTGGTGTTGTGCTTATGTGGTGCGACAGTGTGATGAATGTTGATGTTGTAATTGTGTGATACCGGGTATACAATTTGTTTTATTAATCACAAAGTAACACACCCAAGAATATATGTTAAAATTACAATACATGCATCATTAAAATATATTCATATCTCTCAGGAAGATGGCGCTCCAATGAGTTATACAGCTGTATCTTGTTTTCTGGAGGCTGTTCTTCTGGGTCGATATGGGACAGTGGTGCTGGGTTGAATTTTCTCCTCGGCATGTTATTCCAGGCTTTTGATGTACAGGCCTCCGGCTGGGTGAGACCATTTCGAACTGCCATTTCAAGCTTGAATTTCCATTTCAAGCTATACATCATCATAACTGACATGATGCAACTGTGGACAACTCAACTACATATTTATTACAATGTACACGTTCATTGTGTCTGTTTTAGGCAAGGATCAGAGTGTAGCCATGCAGCAGCTGTGATAGCTGCTGCATGGCTACACTCTGATCCTTGCCTAAAACAGACACAGTGAACGTGTACATTGTAATAAATATGTAGTTGAGTTGTCCACAGTTGCATCATGTCAGTTATGATGATGTATAGCATAATCAAAGAATTAAAATATTGCAATACAAAATTGCCACGGAATTGTTCGATGCACAAAGTTAAGTCTTAAACACAGTTTTATGAATATTTCTATGTATTAATAAATATTGTAGTAAATACAATTTGTTTAATTTTATTTTATTTATTCAAGCAAAGACCTTGTCACCTTAATTTCTTTAAAAATAACGAATATATGAGTAATTAAAAATTAATTATGACTAATAGACATAGCCTCCCCTCCGATAACCCCAAAAGCCATAGCAGCATATTTCATTTGAGGTCTAGGGCCATGCATAGGATGCCTAGAGGGAAAATACATGACATGTATACATAATTACTAAGATACACATTAGTTTTGCTTTGAAAATATAGATAACATTATAACATTCGGATAACATGACTAAGTCTAAGATTGTAATAATGCTAAAATTCGCTATTTTCCAATGCTATTCCTATTCAACAGGAATTTGTTGACCTTTTTGCTTAAAACTATATTGAATCCAGTGGAGGTAGGGGGTTCCATAATTGGTATTGCTAGATGAATAAATAAATGTATTAAAAGCTGCTCCCGTGCTTTGGCATATGATATTTGAAAGTTGTCTCTATGTCTAATACTGTGATTGATTAAGATGTAATATGTTTAGTTAATTAATACAAATATGGACAAGAAAGAATACAACGTCTTACTTAGCTTAATTCTAAAAGTAAGACACCCCGCCATACATGTGCAGAGTTCTGTGAGTATGTTCGCCAAGAAGCAGTAGTTGCAGTTTTTATTTATAAAATTATATCTCACTCGCTGTGCATGACCACATACAACATGAGTCATGACTGTATGCGTCCAAACTCTTATACGCTCTCTTGTTCTCGTACTAGTCGTAGGTTTATAAATGCTCGGTGTGTTAATGAGGTAAATATGAATATGGGGGAACACTAATGCTGGCCACTGCTCCAAATCCAGCGACTACTCATTGTCAGGTAACGTATATGGATCCAGCAGCTGCTCGCCGGTATTGAGACGAAATTTGACGAGATAATTATTATTTATGTGGTGAATTTGCTTTTATTCGCCATACACAGACGCTACTTCTGCCGCCAGTATGCGCGCGCATCCAAATGTGTGACGTTTGTTTATAAACATTGAAACTCGTCTATACGTACCCAATTTAACGTCAACTACAGTTTTGGATCGCATACAAATACGCTCTATTTAAAAACAATCAGCGATATCTTAAATTCAGACTTAGCCACAAAAACGGCAGTCTACACTGCTACAGCCGCCGAACTTCTCGTAATTATATCTACCAAACGTGTTGTATATTGATGTAACTGGTCCCCAGTAGACGTTACTAGCTGTAAGTATCCGTCCGTGTTTTGTACCGTTCCTGCAATACACACCAGAGGCACTCTGGGATACCGCCAACCTCACGTGTAGTTGATTACTAATCGTAATCTGTCTCCTTAAACATGCAAACTCCACAATTAGGCCATGGGCCAATACCCAAAAATTCACATGCCGGTATCATTTTTAGGGACAAAGTCTCACTATATTTTTTTGAAAGATCATCACGTTGGGCACATTTTTCAGTATGATTGATATTCCCAAGTGGTACGTAGCTTAATACCTTTTGTGTGGTAAAATATGCTTTTTTGGAATAAAATCACGTTTTTTGAAATTGTCCTTTTAAAAAGGGAATGTACAGCTAGAAAAAAATCCAAAAGTGAAATTATGACCAGCATAAGTGTTGATTTTTTGGTACCAATTATTCAAAAAATGTCTCAACGGTTGCCATGGAAACGGCCATTTTGAGGCAAAAAATACGTTTTTTGGTGACAAAACTTAAAAAATTAATATCTCAGGATTCACATGAAATATTTGGGTGCTTTTAATGGCAAACCCATTCTGAGATACCCAGGCAGTTTTTGAATTACCTTTGTTTACAATATATTTAGGCAGAATGGTCAGTTTCGGGGTAAAACATCAGTTTTTAAATGCCATTTTTTGGAAAATGGCAGAAAAGAGTGATTTTGAGATTTCCTTGCTATAAGACACCTCCCTATGCCCAAAGCTGTCAAAGTTGAGTATATCGGTAAAATCAAAAAGAATAAGACAGCGGGGGGGGGGGGTAGTGACAACAGGAGCAGATAATCATTGTCTTCCAACATATGGCAGCACTTTAGGTTCAGCCTCAGATATGGGCGCATATGAAAGCCGCCAGGTAAGTTGCAGCAGCATAGCGTTCGATTTGTAATAATTAGACACTATCACCGAACGTGCTATAAGGATTACACCAAACCCACCAACAAGCCAAAATACATTGAAGACTCAAACGACCTTGGCGTGAACTATAAGTCTGTTGTGGTTGACTCCTATAATGAACTATTTGCTTTCATCCGAAACAATCTATTTATCAATCCCAGAGCAGTTAGTATGGTGGACCTCTCCCAGAAGCTTGTATCCATAATCGAATCTCATGACATCGATCAGATAGAAGAGTCAACAAAGAAGGACATCCGTCGATAACTGGAAATTGAATCTAAAGAGGCACTACACTTCATTCAAGATGACAGGGGGAAACTCAATGTCTACCCTGACAATATGTCGAGGGAGCATCTGATCCTCGAGAATGTGATGGTGCGAAAGGAGCTGGAAGACCTCAGATCTTCTGGCTCGGATTAATCAGCAATGCTAAAAAAGGCGGCAGTTTTCTTGAGACCAGACATCAAAGAGCAGAAAGTTGAGGAAGAGTGGCCACCTCAACCATCAAATCAGACTTTAGAATCAGCCAGAATACCAGAATCGATCTCTAAATTTGTACAACTGCTTATTACAGGTCGTAGTGACGAGTCAAACCCGAGCAAGTGTACAGAGTTGCAGAAAGCTTCCATTGCCCAGGATATCATCGTTATGGTTTAGTCTACTTGGCGCAAATGTCCCAACTAGCCATTAGCCACCCAGATGCGCATGCTTACCTGTCAAACGGGGGCTTCTCCGTTCAACGTGGGTCAAGAAATCCTATTGGGAAAATCCCCGTTGACCAGACAATTGAGGAAACGGTCAATAGGGACACCAAAACTCCAGGACGTTCAAAAGGATTCAGCTTGAAAGCCTTAGCTGTCAGCAGGTACTATTTGACCTCAGAGTTTCTCTGAAACAAATAAGAGAGATGGTCACTCAGCCGAATACAAATTTCACCCATGCTGATCTTCAGGCTAGCCGCATTCAGAGGGACCATGCTGATGTAAATTCTGCAATTCTTATTCTGGAAGAAGAAGAATGGATTAATCCAGTGAGTGGGAATCATCCCGAACTTGTTAGCATCTCAAGCGGGATATTGGCACCAGTGGAGGTTGCCAAAGACATCAAACAAGCGCACACAGTTGGAAAAGAGGCCTATGAGAAATTCAAGAAGGACCGTCTCGACACAGATCCACCGAAACAGCCGTTTCTTCAGAAAATTAACAAGCTGAAGTTGAAAACATTTTCTGACTTGAAGAAGAAGATTAAACTGACACCTGAAAAGTGTCAACAGATTGTCTTGGAAGCTGACCGGCGGTTATTTGTGAACATGATACTCGCTGCGCAGACTCGTGACGTTGATCTACAAGATGTATTGGCGTACACATTGGGCCCAATACCATGGGTTTTGGCGACACCGGATGGTTCAATTCAAAAGACAACCAAGTCAACTCTACCTGAAGCTCTGCCACAGGGTGTATCAGCTGCTGAGACTGTGCCACAGTCTAATGCAAACATCATCGATGGAATGGCACTTCTGCAACGCTTCAAAGGTGAAAGTCAGACATTTGCACAGTTATCAAAGAATGCACTGGGCTTAGCTTTACATGAAGGCAGGGACATTAATAGAATTGATGTTGTGTTCGATGTCTACAGAGAAGTGTCTATAAAGAATGCTGAGAGAAGAAAACGTGGATCAGATGAAGGAGTCAGATTCAAGACATTTGCGCCTGGTCATGAAATCCGCCAATGGAGAAAACTACTGCAGGATCCATACAGCAAAAGCAGTCTCATACGATTTCTGATTGAAGAATGAAAGGATGAGAAGCATAGGGAGAGCATCGGCAACAAGACTATCGTCATGACCTGTGAAAAAAAATGCTTCAAAATAACGAGAGGCAGCTGCGTGGAGATTGATGAGCTCACATCAACACATGAGGAGGCCGACACCAAGGTCTTGCTCCATGCTGTAGATGCAGCAAAAAGTGGATACAACCATGTTGTTATCAATGCTCAAGACACTGACATAATGGTGCTTGCCTTAGCTCTCAAGTCCGATATCCCTTGCCACCTCTACCAAAGGAGAGGAACCAAAACTCGGGAAAAGATTGTAGACATAGACAAGGTAGCTTCGACATTAGGAAAAAAGCTATGCACTGCACTCATAGGCTTCCATGCATTTACCGGATGCGACTCCATCAGCTCCTTCTCAGGAAAAGGAAAGGTTAGACCTCTGAAAATATTGAGAAAAGAGGAGGATTACCAACAATGTTTCACGGATCTTGGACAGTCGTGGGAAGTATCGGATGAAGTCAACCAGAAGCTTGAGGCATTTGTGTGCAGTCTATATGCCTCAAAGGAGCGACCGTTAGAGTCAACGAATGCCGGTACAAGCTTTTCTGTGCCAAGAGGGAAGATATTAGCTCATCATCTCTCCCACCCTGCAGAGTCTGCCTCCAACAGCATACTAGACGGGCCAACTAGCAATATGGCACAGGTCAACTGTTCTTGAGCTGATGAAATGCAACTGTAGCCGGGCATGCGATAGCAACGACTGCCAATGCATCGCAAATGGTCTTAAATGTACTCTGATGTGTCGCAAGCAAAACTGTGCCAACCAGATTGCGGACGAAGATGAATCCGAGGACCCGACACCTATTGCTGGGGAAAGTGATGATGACGATGTTTGAATTGTTAAATGACTGTGTTGCAAAATGTCCATGCGCTGAATGTGTAATTCCTGTGACATAATAGCTTCAAAATATGCCACCTGGTAATTACCATCGCGGGGGAATTCGTTTCTGGTCTTTTATTCCACCAAAGTGATCCACATGTATCTATTTTCAGTCATATCGTGAAATACAAATCAGGATGACTTTCAAATGGAGGTTTGACTTCAAAGGAAATAAACAATGATGTACCAGACTATTGTTTAAATTATATTTTACCTAAGGATCACCTTACTCATTATCCTCAAGGGATCCTGGATAATGGTGACATTCCTATTTGTCATGTTGAAAAGTTTGTAACTGAGGCATGAATTGAATATTTCACTGTAAAAGACTACAAGCTGTGCTCAAAAATATCTGTAACCTCGGCAGCCATTATTCAAATCAACTATGATAACAAGTGAAAAAAATTGAAATGTACGTGTTACCATGGTAACCACTCATCAATGGGACCTTAGGAATATCAATGAATGAAAATCACTTTGCATTGGTTATTTACCGATATACTCAACTTTGACAGCGTTGGGCATAGCTAGCTGTCTTATAGCAAGGAAATCTCAAAATCACTCTTTTCTGCCATTTTCCTAAAAACGGCATTTCGAAACTGATGTTTTTACCCCAAAACTGACCATTCTGCCTAAATATATTGTACACAAAGGTAACTGAAAAACTGCCTGGGTATCTCAGAATGGGTTTGCCATTGAAAGCACCCAAATATTTCATGTGAATCCTGAGATATGATTTTTTAAGTTTTGTCACCAGAAAACGTATTTTTTTGCCCCAAAATAGCTGTTTCCTTGGCAACCGTTGAGAATTTTTTTGAATAAATGGAATAAAAAAATGAACACTTATACTGGTCATAATTTCCACTTTTTGAATGTTTTTCTAGCTGTATATTCCCTTTTTTAAAAGGACAATTTCTAAAAACGTGATTTTACCCCAAAAAAGCATATTTTCCCTCAAAAAGATATATAAGCTACCACTTGGGAATGTCCATCATAATGAAAAATGTGCCCAAGGTAATGTTCTTTCAAAAAAATATAGTGAGCCTTTGTCCCTCAAAATGGTAATGGCATGTGTATTAGCCCATGGACTAAATACATAACAATACGGAATGATAATAATATATATAAATAATACTACATACACACACGCACGCACGCACGCACGCACGCACGCACGCACACACACACACACACACACACAACGTTATTATCTTGTGGACAACCACTCGTGGCAAGAATTAAACATAGAGCGCGCACTAAGACCAATGATGATGATGGTGACTATCTTTTAATGATACAAATGTGCAGATTCGGTATCACAATGCATACAAGAGTTTCACCCACAACTCCGCAGTTAGAGGATTTTGGTAAGCTCCGAGTAACAATTTCAACAACAAAAAGGGCACAGTTTTGGAAAAATCAAATATATACACGCAAACGTCCATGCATTTGTGTACGCACACACGCACACACACACTTACGGAGGTCTAAACGCATTGAGGAGGACTTTTTATAATCATATCATGTACGCAGTAGAACAATATATATAATATGGTATTACGAGCAAATGTAATTAATAATAAATCGCGACAACATGCAGTTATATCGTGTCCTCCAACACAGCGTGTCCACCAACATGCACCACAATAGAAAAGTGTGCACGCAGCGGTTGTTAATTCACTGAGAACTACTGTTTGATCGTCGTATGTAACTCGGACAGTATCTTTTTTTGACATATCACACATATTACTTGTTCTTGCCTGGATTATGTAATTTACTCAAATTATTACAAAGAACTTCAAGCTACATCTAATTTTGCAAATAATACCTACGTCCCGGGGGGCACTACCCTTACATGTGGGTAGGGGTGTACAGCCGAAGGTCACCTACCCCTACCCTTGATAAGGGCATCCAATATCAAAAAGTATACCCTTGTTCTAGGGAAAACATGTGAAAAACAGACCCTTGATCTAGGGAGCTTCGGTAAAAAACGACCTCTGAAGTCGGCACATCCACAGTACTGCTAGTATAGGCAGTGGGCCCCCCGGGACCTACGTCAAGTTTCTACATTCAATAAAGCAAAATATCATCAGTACATGCGTACTTCACGCTAAAAAATAGGACATGATGGTCATTTGCATTTATATAGTGTGATTTTTAGCATCATGGTACATAAATAAAGTGACCTCCGACACTCCGTGTCCACCGACACCACAGTTAAGAAGATCACGTGTGCAGGCACGTTTTAATGCAGTACACGCACATATTCGCTTAGACACATCAGATGAATCATAAAGAAAGTCAATACAAGTTTGAAAAGGAATAATCGTGTCCGGTGACTAAATAAATGCACGTTACAGTTGCGCTAAAACAGGATTATCGTCAATATTTTTGAACAAACTGGATACAAACCTATTCGTGCCACCCTTTTTGAGCGCGTGACGTTTCTTGGACCGTATACTTCGCCAAACGGCAGCATGCACCAGCAGGGCATTCGAGTCGGTGTCGGAGGATATGGTGTCGGTGGACATTCTTGAAAAGCGTCATTTTAATTATATCCGCGAAATACTAGAGCAAACATACATGTTTTTTCTCTGAAAATAATTACAAATGAATACTCCTTCCATGTAATATACCAAATATAGTGTTTGCTGTATAGCATTTTTAATACTCTATAGAATCTATGTCGGTGAACACGCCCTAAAGTTCACAAACTAAAACTCAAACAGTTTTGGTCTGTGATTACTTGAAAACGCCAGCAGCTTAAAACATTGTGGTATTGATTAATTCCGTTTCCTGACTTTAAACCATTCTGTTTTACATATTGTTTCAAAATTAGTTGTCGGTGGACACTAAAAATGACATAAAATCTGTGCAACGAGTAAAACTATGTGTTGTGTGATTTTGTGCTTCGTTTGGAATCAAACAAATAGTCAGGACATGTATTCAGTCAAAGATACTGTTATAACGTTGGTACATTGTTGTTTTATTTTAATGACATACAAGACTAAAATAATAAATGCCCACGACATAAGAAAACTAACAATTTCCAACAGTTTCAGTACTGTATCTTCAGAAATATTCACCACATACATAGAAAAATATATATATGTCCTTCAAGGTCTGTTATAGATCTATTTGGAAAACGGGATGTGCCCAGTTATATTATGTCTGCTGCAAGTTGCAAGGAATTGAATGGATTTTGACACCTGCTGGTGCACATTTCGGTAGATTGGTAGATGATGAGAGAACGATTCGCGCGTACTTGGTAAAAATGTTTAAAAAAATCAAAATGCATGTCACTGTGTGTAACGTTACATCGTACTTGCTCCCAAGAGTACAGTACCGTGGGCTGATAACGTGTGATAAGACATGAAGGGGTATGGTTCGGAGGGATAAGTTGTCTTGACTGGGGAGCAAGTGAAAGGGCTAAGGACATTGCCCGGCTCCCCCACATTATATGTTAAAAACATATGGTTCTGCCCCCCACCATTAAATGTGAGCGTGAATGTTTGTTTTTGTGGCGAGAGTCAATGGCGGGTGGAAATCGAAATGTTATGAGACGATTAATGTGTATTTTTGTTGACTGATAGGTGTGTGCAATTGGAGGGTAGATAATCTATCTAAGATATCTGCCCCCCCTCCCAGTAATAGGCGGCGAAATTGTTTTCCAACAGCACCCCCCCCCCTCTCACCCGTCTACGGATGTTATGAGTTCACAGCCTAGACACGAGACAGCGGAGAAGCTGAAGTTATAGCGACGCAGCGGCGACAAATTTCCAACAGCCCCTAGCCCCATGTGAAGATATGAGGCGGCGCGGCGGCGAAAATTTTTCAGTGGTGCTGAAGCTCCGGTAGCCCCCCAATATGAATTTCGTTCCCGCGCCACTGTGTGTAAAGTTACATCGCACTTGCTCTCCAGTCAGGCCAACTTACCCATCCGAACCGTACCCCATCCGAACAACCGGATGATCCCAAATGTGAAATTATTCTGTTCCGTTTACTAAACCCGGTTCCTCGTGATGTATGCTTAACGCTTGATTGACATGTGGTAGGTTTGACAACAATAAACGCGTGGCGGGAACGCCTACTTTATTTCCCGTCGTTTAATACTATATTTTTATACACTCAACTGGATACCATTGCGACAAAGTGACTGTTAAATCGTAATGTAATTGCTTGATGTTCAAATATAACTTACATAAGCAATACGATACAACATTTTACACAACCCGGGAGATGTTCTTCTTTTTACGTGAGGCCAGGTGTTAGTAGGCCCTATACTGGCTATATAAATGCACATCCAGGAGACTCCCAAAAAATCCGGGATAGTGACGTCGCTATTGCAATATTGATATATAATATATATATTATTACTATTATATATGGATGTTCGCTATGGCAACATCCATATATATATATAATATATTTATATTATATATATAATATATATAATATTATATATATATATATATATACATATATATATATTATACATATATATATATATATATACATATGAAATGCTCGCTACAGACAAGACATTGTCAGTGGATGGTGTCTGACGCAGCATTTATTTAAGGTAGGTAGTATGGATTCCACCAAAAATCTTTAGTTTTCAACGCAGATCAACCATATTTGGTATGCAGATACATACCAACATATTTAAGGGTTTTTGCATGTTTCGCATAAATTATGCAAATTAGGTATCCAATATGGCCGCCATAATAGGGAAAATTAGGTATTTTTTGCCGCGCTCTAACCAAAAACGTATTCAAGTTACAAGCTTGTAATTTAGCACAGCGATTACTGTTATGCATATCTACTGCATGAATATCACAGAAATGAGATATGTTGTGTTGTTTACGTGAAAAAAGATTTGTTGTCGAAAAAAACTATTTTTAGTAATTTTTTCACATAATTAACGCCTATAATTCAGAAACCATTAAATATATTATGATTTCTTTTAATTCATGCAGTAGATATACTCATTAGGCACTGCGGTGCAAAATATTTTGCAGTTATACCCAGTATTTATTCTACTAGAGCACAGCAACTTTAAGTACTCACAGCAAAAATGGTATTCCGAGAAAACGATGATAAGGTAATTTTTATAACCAAATTCTGCCAAAAGCCATCCGAAGAAACCTCAATATTGCCACTTTTTATAACTTTTTCAGCTAATATACTAACTGCATATTGAGGTAAAGATATGAAAGTACATAAATAGCAAAGAAAGTTTTTTTTTTTTTAATGTCAAAATTCACTTTTTTAATCCATACTACCTACCTTAAACAATTATTTGCTATACTGATGTTGGCCTTACAAAGGCTAATGCATTGTCACAACATATTTGCATGAAGTGGCTGGTAATAATTTTTTACAAATGTCTGTTCTTTACATGTGACTGTATGTACTCAAAATGAGTAATACTTAGTCGATTTTTGACAAAAATTGCACCAGGGTATCCAGGAGTCCTAAGGTAGAATATATTATTATAGCACAAAAACAGTGTTGGAAAAACACCTTCTACCTGCCAAAGGCTGAAGCATTGTCATAACTGTCATGTATATCATTGCCTTCTGCAAAGTCAGCATTTCCTCACAGAATAATTTATCCTGGAGACAGTCATCGTAACATCCGTAGACGTAGTTGATACCATCCCACCCTCGTCGTCAATTATTTGTTGTATAATCAGACACTACAGTAAAATGTACCCTTGGTTCTTAGGGTTGGCACTAAACTGAACTTTATTTGCATATGTGCGTATCACTACTCACATAGTTCTCAACTACATCGTGTATCACTACGCATCACTACACACGTAGTCCAGCACATAGACATGCATATATAACATTTCCCTCTCAGACTAATTATGAAAAATACAAACTAAACCTTTGAATAGCTGTGCAAGAAATCTGAAAATGTCTATGAAAGCGATGTAAAAGAATGTCGTGATCTTGTGTATAAAAAGCAGCTGATAGATCTAGTATGGTGAGAGCAGTCAATTTGCTATTATCCATATTGCATACAATGTCACTGTGTATTTTAAGAAGAGTCGTCTCAATTGAATGAAATCGCGTATATGCAGATTATTGATCATTTGATAAGTGCTGTGTGTAAATATGTTCATGGAGTCGATTTGCAAAAACCCTTTTCTTCGACTGAAAAGTAAGATTACAGGAAGGACGGTAATTCTTAAGGTAATTTTTGCACAGACGTTTGTAATAAGAGAATTGACAAGAGCTTGCTTGAACTCATGTGGAACAACACCATCCTGCATTGACATATTTATACTATTTGTAATAGAATAAACCAGTTGACCAATGCAACTTTTCAGTAGAAATGTTGGAAAAGGGTCAAGATCACACAATTTGTTGTTGTTAGTTGCATATATGAAACTGCTTGGTATAGCGGGAACGGTCACAACAAGATTGAATAAGATTGCCGTTCAGAGCTATAAGCTCCAGACGGCACAAGGAAGCCTTTGGCTTATCGAGAGTCCAACAATTTTCCGTCTACGTATAACCCGCCATCGCCAGATAGCTGTCAATTGTATTTTTGAACACATTCACACTGCTAGCATTAACACAATCATCAGATAATTTGTTCCAGTCATTTATTGTCTTCTGAGAGAATGAGTACTTTTTTTATATCCAACCGACATTTAACTAATGCTGCATTGTACCCTCTGGTTATACTGCCTTCTTTCAGTTTGAAGAAAATATTTCTATCAATATCCTCATAACCATTCAATATCTTAAACACTTCTATTTGGTCTCCTCTTAGTCTACTAGTCTCTAGTGTTGTCAACCCACATTCTAATAGGCGTCTTACATAAACAAAAACTTTCAGTTCAGGAATCAGCTTAGTTGCTCTTCGTTGCATTTGGCTAGATCATCCTTTAAAGTGTGTTTATCTGCATCTGTTTTAACTGTTCTGAACACTTTTGTATTGTCTGCGAATTTCAATACTTTGCTTGATACATCATCATCCAAATCATTTATATATACATCTGTTTATCAAGAATAATATAGGTTCCAACGCCGACCCCTGTGGCACTCCACTCAAAACTGGTTTCCAGTTTGAAATCTGCCCCTCTACTATTACTCTCTGTCTTCTGTCTGTCAACCATGTTTGTATCCAACTGATCACACCATTGCATCCCCTACCATGGGCTTTTAGTTTATGTAACAATCTTTGATGTGGCACTTTATCAAATGCTTTCTGAAAATCTAAGTAGACAACATCCACTGGTGACCTATCATCTACCCACTTTGTAATTTCTTCGAAAAAACAAAAGAGATTGGTTAGACAAGACTAAGCTTTTAGGAACCCATGTTGAGATTAATTTGCTAATTTGTGTTTTACAAGGAATTCCGCCATGTGGTCTCTACTAAGCATTTATATTAATTTGCATACAACTGATGTTAAGCTCACTGGTCTGTAATTCACTGTCTTGCTCCTCGATCCCTTTTTAAATAATGGTGTAATATGTGTTTCTTTCCATTCTAGCGGAACGATTCCCTCTTTAAGTGACAAGTTAAAAAATATAGCAAATGTTGTACTGATTTGGTCTACAATTTCCTTATGCACTTTTGGTTGTATCTCGTCAACTCCAGGTGATTTGTTTAGTAACAAACAACTGTCCTAATTGATTTGATTCATCCCCCTAAATTTTAGTAACTGGTAATGGCAGTGAACTTATATCTTCTGTGGTAAACACTGTGCTGAAATTCTAGTTCAGGGCCTCTGCCATTTGAAACCCATCAGATATTACGTTTCCTGCGCTGCTTTCTAATGGTCCTACCTTATCTCGAACCTTCTGTTTACTCCGTACATAAACGTAGATACTCTTGCTATCATTTGTTATATAATTCGTCAATTTTTGCTCTTTTAAATTTCCAGTGTTTCTGTAAACTCTCCACATAATTTGTTTGAAAGCAATCTTTCTTATTGCTTCTTTTGATAAGTGTTTCTTCATAGAACAAATCTTTCAATAATGCTGTCAATCTCATCTTTCAACATTATGTTGTTGTCTTATCTTTCTTTAAGTTAGCCAAATCTTCTTCTTCTTCCCCTTGCTCCTTTGCGGGGTGGGGTCCACGTCACTTGGTAGCTTCTTCTACTTTTCTTATCAGTTCTTTCAACCTCTCGTTCTTATCCGCAATGGCCATCCATTCATGGCTGTTCATGCCAGCCCTCCCCAGGTCTCGTTTTATGCTGTCGTTCCATCTCAGCCTTGGTCTTCCTCTCCTTCATCTGCCACCCTCTTCTACTTTCCATGCTCTTTTCGCCAGTCTGTCTTCGCCCATTCTATGTACATGTCCCGCCCATCTCATTCTGTTACCGGTTACTTTCCTCTTTAGGTGTTTTTTATTCCAATCTCCTCTCTCAATTCCTTCATCTTCCTTCTATCCTCTCGCGTTACTCTACATATTCTTCTGACCCAGTTGTTTTCTGCTACCTGAGGCCGTGTTTTCTGAAGGTGTCACTCAATTCTTGCAATGCTTTCTGTAGTTCCTCTTTGTTATCAGCCACCACTGTGCTAGGTCCTCTGCATACAGTATCTTCTTAAGTTCTTCCTGCTTCGATATATTTCCACTGATCAGGTTCATCACCATATTGGAAGTAGGACTCAAGGCACTTCCCTGTCTGAGTCCTACTTCCACTCCAAATTGTTCCGATGTTTCTCCTTCGACTCTCACTACTGCTGTTGTCTCCTTGTACATTTCCTCCACCATTCTGGCTTCTGCTTCTCCAACCTCCATCCATCTCATGACTGCAAATGCGAGTTCTCTCGGCACGGTGTCAAACGCCTTTTCCAGATCTACAAAACCGAATGCTACATCCTTTTAAAATTCTCCCTTCTTCTCGATAATTTGTCTGACGGCAAACAATCCGTCATCTGTTCCTCTCCCTTTCCTAAATCCCCACTGATTCTCTCCGATTTTGCTCTCCACTGTAAGCCTCACCCTAGCATCCAGTATCCTTTCCAACAATTTCAGGGCTTGGCTCAATAATGTGATGCCTCTGTATCTCCCTGGGTCATGGATGTCCCCTTTCCCCTTCCATATCGGCACTATCACTCCTCTTCGCCACTCTGCTGGTATATCTCCTGCTGTGAAGCACACATTAAACATCCTCGTCAGCCACTTGATTCCAACTAGTCTGTTTGCTTTCACCATTTCCACTGAGAGTTCATCCACTCCTACAGCCTTTTCTGTTTTCATTTTCTCTACTGCTTTCTCCAGCTCTTCTTCTGTTATTGTCCTCACCTCCAGCTCTCTCCTTACAGTATGAGGTATCTCTATCTCATATTCTTCCTCCGGATTTAGTAGTTTCTTGAAGTACTCCTCCCAAACATGCAGCACTCGTTTTGCTCCAGTGACCAGTGTCCCGTCGCTTCTCTTCATTGCTGATGTTCGTATAGTATCATTGCTGTCTCTGTCTCTATCCCTGGCAAGTTTGAAGAGCAGTTTTTTCCCTCCATCTTCTTCAATCCTATCACATAATTCCTGCTGTTTTTCATCTCTTGCTTTCGCAACTGCCTTATTTGCTGCCGTCTTCTTCTCTCGGTACTTCTGCTTCAACCTTGTCTTTTCTTCATCAACCGCTTCTTCCAAACACTTCAGTGCCTCCTTTTTTCTCGTATTGCTTGTTCAACTCCCTGGTTCCACCACCACTGTTCTTTCTTCTTTCGACTTTGTGTGGGCTTTCCTGATGTTCGGCCACATATCTCCTCAGCTGTTCTAACAAAGCCTTCCTTAAGTACTTTCCACTCTGTTTCCACATCCTCCCTTTGTTCTTAGAGTAGCCTGAACTTCCTTTCTACTCCAGTTTTGTATTGGGCCATCACCTCTCCTTCACATTTCCACCATTTGATTACCTTCTCTCTCTGCCTCTTCCTATCCACATTTCATAAACCAATTGTTTATGTTGGCTCGTTATGTGCTCTCCTGCCAGAACTTTGCAGTCCCTAACCTTGTTCAACTGGCTGCTTCTAACAATCAGCAGATCTATCTCTGTTCTGTTGTTTCCACTTCTGTATGTGATCTTGTGTGATTCCTTCTTCTGAAAGAAGGAGTTTACCACCACTAGCTGATTTCTCCCTAGCATCTAGACCAGATCTTGTCCCTCTCTTTTTCTCGTACGTTAGGAAAGTACGGATATGGATATCCGTACTTTCCTAAGGTCTTCTCACTGTTCTGTCTCTTTCCTACATGTGCATTTAGATCACCTGCCACAACCAACATTGTCTCTGGCTCCACATGCCTAATAACGTCTTCCAGGTTGTTTCGTAATGCATCCTTGTCTTTTTGAGTTCTCCCTGACTGTGGGGCGTAGCCCGATAGTATGCACATCATCTCTCCTCCAACTAACATCCACACTGCAATTATCCTGCCTTCCCATCGTTCCACCCTGATGACTTCCTTGCTGTATTCCTCCTTCATAATCACTCCAACTCCATTCGTCTTTC
Organism: Paraescarpia echinospica; assembly: GCA_020002185.1. Lineage (NCBI taxonomy): Eukaryota > Metazoa > Annelida > Polychaeta > Sabellida > Siboglinidae > Paraescarpia > Paraescarpia echinospica. Next base: position 19,162 of record JAHLWY010000244.1, read on the forward strand.
CATCTCCCCCTGCATGCAGCATCTTAAACCCATCTTCCAGATTCATAGCCCGGTCCCCTTTCCACTTGGATTCCTGTACCTCCATCACTGACAGTTGCCGCCTCTTCATTAGCTCCACCACCTCCACTCGTTTCCCCGTCATTGTTCCCACATTGAGGGTGGCAAACCGGACTTTGCATGAGAGTCGATGCCGGCTGTTCGACCCTCCAGGTCTTCGCAAATTTATCGCTGGTGCCTGGGTCCCAGCGCGTCGGTTCCCCCGTTACGCGGTAGCCATTCTCGTAATTACTAAATGACATAGCATATAATTGAGGTCATTTATTCGAGTCACATGGCGCTGCCCATGCTGACCCATGTGGTGGGTTTGTCTTCCAGGTTTTCCTTCCCGTAGGTCAATGTCTTCCATGACTAGTGGACTGGATCTGCCCATGGTTTGAATTCAGAGTTATCCTTCTCCTAGACCCACTGCCTAATGAGTTGGGTCTACCCAGGTTTTTAAATCAGAGTTGTCCCTCTCCTAGATCCCTAGTATGTTAGCCTGGGGCGTAAGGTGTCCAGTTACCGCAGTGTACCACAAGGAGATCATGCTAGAGTCTTGTCTATGGAGAGGCTACGTACCAGCAGGGGAGGATTGCGCACTCATGTCCCTTTTCGCCATTGTGAAGGGGCTAGCTGGCGGTCGCAACTGAAAGCGAGAGCAAGAAGCGCATGCACCACTAAATCCAACACATTCCAACCTCTGGGTGGTTTTCCAAAACATGTTGGGTAAGGAAACAGTCCGGTATTAGAAGTAGAAACTGTCGGCCCTCACCTCCAGCACTCAGTTAGTGATTAAAATCACCCATTATACACATTCTCCTTTTCTTATTTCCTTTATAGCATCGTGCAGTTTTACATCATTCTCTTGTCGTATGTTAGGACTATGATAAACTAGTCATATATATACTAAAATATATTAAAGAGTGATATTAAGTGCATAGTCGATCAATTTGTACCCTTCAAAAAACAAGGAAAACGGTCCAAAAAGAAACACTTATCGAAAGAAGCCATTAGAAAAATTAAGTATAAACAAAAGATGTGGAAGTCATATAGATGTACTGGAAATGATGAAGACTACAACAGTTATAAAGAAGCACTTAACCAAGCTACAGCTGAAATTATAAATTCAAAGAGAAGCTATGAACAACAATTAGCCAGTAATATAAAACATGACAGCAAGAGTTTTTATGCGTATGTTCGAAGCAAACAGAAAGTTCAAGATAAGGTCGGTCCTCTAGAAGATAGTGCTGGAAATATAATATCAGAGGGATTCTTAATGGCAGAAGACCTGAATGAGTACTTTAGTTCAGTGTTTACCAGGGAAGATATTAGTTCACTGCCAGTACCAGAGGCTAAGTTCAAGGGGGCAGATTCAGACTATTTAGGACAATTAATTGTAACCCCGGAAATGGTAGCTAAGAAAATAAGGGCTATGAAGGATAATAAATCACCTGGAGTGGATGGTATTCCACCCAAACTACTATTGGAAATTGTAGAACAAATTAGCATACCGTTTGCAACAGTTTTCAACTTGTCATTAGAAGAGGGAGTGGTTCCTTTAGAATGGAAAGAAGCAAACATTATACCGTTATTCAAAAAAGGTTCGAGAAACAAGTCAGAGAACTATAGACCAGTGAGTTTAACATCAGTGATTTGTAAATTATTAGAAAGACTAATTAAAGATCACATGGTGGATTTTCTTGTTATTGTACCAAGTAAAGAATCAATACATGCTTTTAGTAGTATGGTTGGTAATGGATCGAGATAGCATGACTTATTTGGGGAGGACATTATTATTTTCCTCACTTCATCAACTGTGGCTGGCTCAAACAATACAAGTGGAGAATTTATTTGTGGGGAGTCCACATTTACAGTTCTTAAAGTGTGACATGAAAAAGCAGAACGTATAAGACTTATTTTATCTTTGAAATTACTAGAAAACGAGTCACACAGAGATTTGACTGACATATGACTAGGTAGAGATGGAGGCGGCCGTCTGTGTAAAATATGATTTATGCAGTTCCATAGCTGACGTGGGTTATCAGAGTTACTCCAGACCATGTTTGTGTAATAATTTGATTTAGCTTTGGTCATTTGTCTGTTGCAGTAGTGACACTGTTTAGAATATCGTGATCTGTCCAAAGGCGAGCGTGATTTGCGCCATACACGTTCAAGATAGCGCCGGCGCTTTTTAGATTGTAGAATTTATCATCCATGTATTATCCATGGAGCATGTGGCTTTTGGGACACATATTTAGATCTCAGGGGTGCATGTTTATTAATTAAATATTTGAGTATTTAACAGTGCTGTCGACACAGATCTGAAGATGTTCTTTGTGGTTACTACTGATGAGGTCGGATTTAAGGATGTCTGTCATTAATGCAGCAATGTCAATCTTATGGATCGGTCGGTAAAACACATTGTGTTTGGACTCTACGGGAATTCTAGGAACTTTGAGATCAGCAATGACAGTGTGGTGGTCTGATAAACCATCTGAAGCAGTAGGTGTCTGAATATTGTTACACTCTGAACGGGTGATTAAGAGATCGAGCCAGTGGTCATGTATGTGTGTTGAGAAGGTAACGTGTTGTTTCATGTCATAGGATGCCGGAATGTCATTAATATACTTGTTGTTGATGAAAGTGTGTCCAGATAAAGATTACAATCACCGAGTATAAAAAATTCTGAATAAATAGTTGCCAGATTTTCAAGTAATTCTGGAATTCTTCAAAGAAATGGGCAGGGTGTCCTGGAGGGTAATAAATGCATACAAAATAAGCAGAGAAAGATGAATCGAAAATTTCGGCACAGGTGGCTTCAAAGCTGGAGTAATCAGGGTTTGAATGCAAATTAACTTTGAACTGTTTTGATATGAGAAATCCAACACCACCACCTTGCCCAACTGAACATTGGCGATGATGGAAGGTGAAACTGGAAGGAGAAATTTCAGCAATGCATGCAGCTGTGTCATGTGGTCTGAGCCAGGTCTCAGTGACTTCAAGGATGAATATTGTCTTTGAAGTTAATAAATCGGTAAGCGAGGCTGTTTTGTCTCGAATAGATCGAACGTTAGTGGTGGCTACTCGAATACTGCGCCTGATAGCAGGTCCAGGATTAAGACTTACATCTCTTGCTAGTAGTAAAATAATTGCCAATTTAAACGTTGGCTTAGAGCGGGGGATTGGCAGTAACTTTCTATTAAAGCACATATTAAGACATGGCAAACTGTGAAGATGTGACAAAGAATGTTGTGTTCTCGTGTACTGAGAAACTGTTGAAATGACAGCCGACCGTTGGGGACTAAATTGCTTGCACAGCGTAAAATCATGACCTCTCGAAGCAACAGAACAGGATAAAAATAAAATGCTGGTGACATTGTCATACACATCTAAGTTCATTTTAAGGATATTTGGTGAACTTTTCCTTGTAGATTTGTTTGTACTATTTCTTTGACGTGGTTCTACGTATCCCCCTGTGCATCTAGTTTAAATACGCAACTGTGCCTGTACCTTCACATATGCACCTAATGAGCTCGCTCCCTAGAACTACTGTTCCTTTTCCTGTCAGATGTAGTCCATCATTCATACACAGATCTTCTCTCCCTAAAAAAACTTGCCCACATGTCTACGAAGCCGACTCCCTCTTCCACACATAACTTCTGTATCAGTGTGTTGATGGCCATTCTTCTGCAATTATTGTAGTTTCCCTCTGCCACGCATTATCGGCAGCATACCCTATAACACGATCTGTCCAATGCGTGCCTCTTTCAGTGTGCATACCAGTCTCCTATACTTATCAATGATGGCCGTCGTACCTTCCTTCTAAGCATTATTGGTGCCCACATGCACAAGAATAGATCTTCCATTGCCATTACCCATGACCTGACCTACTCTTTCTGTGACATCCTCTATCTTTGCCCCTGGTAGACATACAGTCATATCTCCCTTGTTTATTGTCTTGTCCAAATCCCCCATGACTACTTGCAGTTTCTTCTCTTTCCCCTTAATAACTGCATCTGCATAACTCTTGCCTTCCTTCTGTTGCAGCTCCTCAACACCGACCTGTTTCCCTTTCTTTTGCTGAACACTCTGTCTTCTTCCATCTGCTTTCTTCTCAGTCTTTTGTTTCACAGTCTTACCAACTGCCTCTGTGGTATCTACCTCTTCACCACCTGTATCGTTGTCGCGTCTCTCCTCGTTTTCTATAGTTTGACCATCTGTTGATCGATCCCCACTGACTCGTTTTCTTTTCCGTTCATGGGAGCAAACCCCATGTTAAGAGATAGGGATTTCCCCCAGTAGAACGGCAGGGTTAAAAGATAGGGATTTTTAACATGGGAGAGATAGGGTTTTTTCCCCCAGTTGACGGCCGGGTTAAAGATAGGGATTTTTAACATGGGAGAGATGGGGATTCCACCAAAACTTGTAAACGACTGGAGTTCGTTGACGAAAGTGGTCACAAAATGGTTTTCGAGATACGGATTTTGCACCAGTGAACGGCCGGGTTAAAGGATAGGGATTTTCATCCCATGTTAAAGGATAGCAGCTGTTATCGTAAAGGTACGCGACCACTTTTCGAATTTGTTACCATGTTAAAGCATAGGTAATTTTTACCCCATGTTAAAGCATAGGAGCTATTGTCGCAAAGGTATCCGACCACTTTTCGAATTTTCTCCATATTAAAGCATAGGGAATTTTTACCCCATGTTAAAGGATGGCAGCTATTATCGTAAAGGTATGCGACCACTTTTTGAATTTTTACCCCATGTTAAAGCATAGGAGCTATTGTCGCAAAGGTATCCGACCACTTGTTTTTTTTTTTTGAATTTTTACTCCATGTTAAAGCATAGGGAATTTTTACCCCATGTTAAAGGATAGCAGCTATTACCGTAAAGGTATGCGACCACTTTTTGAATAAAATAACATATACCGAATATCATTTGAATATGTCACACACGAGATTGCTTGACCCGGAGGCCGAGACTCCGCCAAAGGACCGAGCCCTTATTTGGTTGACGATGACATGTTCAAAATGTGGTGTTATAATAAGGCGTAATGTGTAACACAAGGGTTATAAATTCAACGGAGACCGTTTTGTCTGAAGTAATGTATACGAAATGTAGACTATGTATAGGACTTTGTTATATCAGAACCTGTAGCCTCGTTTTTTCGAACAGAGCGACCATTTTGGAATTAGGCCTTTGGTCTCTATTATAAAACCCGTACTCGACACGGCAACAGGGCAAAGAAAAGGCTTGTACAAGCACGCGCTCCCTGTATGACGTACTGGTACGCACAGTAATTTTGTACGTGAGGTGAGTTGGTCAAGCAGGTAGTGCATTGGTTAGACCTTGTATTGAACTTGCGTGTATGTAATGTAATACCTTCATGTGATGTCATGATGCAGTAACGTCATTATACTATAAACTGCTACGCACCGTAAGTAGTATAGAAGGACTTGACAATACGTAAATACGCAGGTGCATGTGCTCCCATATGTATTTTAGCTGACCTAAGGACATTTTCGATGATGTACTTCCGTTTCCTGTTATCCCATAATGCATCTGTCATCATTATCTGCTGACCTAATCACCCCTAGTGGAGAGAAGTGGACCTAACCGTCTCATCAAGTCACCCTAGTGGAGAGAAGTGTACCTAACCGTCTTATCAAGGTGAGAACTATGAGAGAATAATAATAATAATAATAACCAACAACATATCATCAAAGTAGAAGACTGTTTTATTTACTTATTGATACATATATTCTCTTTGTTTACTCATCATTATCGAGGCAGAAATATCCGTCGTCAACATCTCCATCATAATGTATAAAATCCCAATTGGGATGATCCCCATTGTCAATAGGAGACGGTGACGGAGACGGTGTTACATCATACAACGGTGATGGAGGTTGTACGAGTGGGCGTTTCTTCAGTTCTTCAAGAGTGGGGTAGAAGAGGAATTTGTGTTCTTCGAGGAGCTCTTCCTCTCTGTAAGGTAAATATTAAAACTTTTAAAACTATAGCAATGAGTCGTTAAATCTTACACACATACAGTGTTATAACCAGACACAGCGTTGCTAGGCAACCACAAGTTATTTTGAGCGCGTGGACGGATGAAGGGAAGTCAGTCAGACCAGAACTAGGTCAGAACTAGCTCGTCTATGAATAGGAATTAAAACTGCACACATAAACGAAATCTTGAAAACAGCCAACTATGCAACATCCTGTTAAAGAAGTGTCTTGTGACCCATACTTCCCGTCCTGCAACTAATCTATGTAACATCCTGTCTTTAACGAAGCGGGCGTCTTGTGACATGTAAGAGGAAGTCGCCGACGGGGACGTCTATGAATAGTCAAGCCAGGTTGAAGTCAGCAAGAACAAAACTAGGTCATATAAATTAATGTACACGGCGCCTCTATCTAGGTCGAGAGAGAATTTACCGTGGAGATATAAAAGTATTAATAATGTACACCACAGTCCTAACCAACCAACCTAGAGTGAGACATGAAAACAATATAAAACTTTGAAAGCTATAGGAATGAGACGTTAAATGTTACACAGGAGAGGTATTTAAAACACTGTCATTGATCCATTTCATCTCTGACATAGTTCTACTATATATAATCAGACACCACGTTGCTAGGCAACAAAGTAATAATAATAATAATTTGAACACTTACGTGCATTCCAAGTCCGATTCCACCTCTTCTTCTTCTTCTTCTTCTTCCTTTTCCTCGTAATTTTCATTGGCTTCTTTAGCTGCTTCTCGAACAGCACTAAAAGATGATATAGACAACTGTTAGATGTGATAAATGAATAATTATGGGTAACTATATACTTTTCAAACTTTTCATATATGTAGCAGAACTAGTGGTTAAATATGAAGAACTTCTAAGAACGCTGTGTAATTACTTGAATGAGGTAAATACATAGTCATAAAAACATAAAAACGGATGACATCAAGTAATTAATAAATACTCACATCTTCCTTTCTATTTCTCTTCCCATTCTTCTCGTATTTTAGTCCAGGGTATAACTCCATATTCAGCCATCTTTCTTTTTTGTTGTTGTTGCACTTCTTGTTGTTATGAAATGAATTGAAAAGTTAACACGCGAACTTTCAAGACAGCCAGTCAACTTCCTGTGTCATAACGAGACGCCTAATTACGTTTGATTTAACGAGGCGTCCCGTCTCGGATTAGTCTTCCTGTTTTTAACGAGCCATCTGTTTCGTTTGTTTTAACGAGGTGTCCCGTCTCGGATTTGTTTTCCTGTTTTTAACGAGCCATCTGTTTACGGTTAAAGGATGTATGTTCTGTCTTTCTTTTTTTTCACTAAACTAGTCCGTAAAAATAGAAGTCAACATCCCGAACATCTTATTAAAGACAGGAAAATACTCTGTAAGAAGAGACGCCTACATCCTGCAGGTGACTTATCGTCTACTTGACATCCTTCTTACAGTCACAAGAATGATGACTGGCCACTTTCTTTGTTTGCTCGGTAAAAATAGATGATTGACAGCTTTAACACCCTGCCCACAGTCACAAGATCGATGACTGGACATTTTTCTTTGTTTGCACCATGAAAATAGCTGATTGACAGCTTTATCTTTAACGCCCTGACTAACAGTCACAAAACTGCTGACCGGGCACTTTCTGTGTATATAAACCCAGGGTAAATTGTAGAAAACATAACAACTCTCGCTCTCAACCGTTCGATCATCTTCAAGCATTCTTCGTGAGTCAGCAACAAGATGGCGACCGCTAAGGCAACCTCCGACAACACGATCGATCTGACAGCTCTCGAAACAGTAAGTGATGGTTGTTACGCATTCGATAGCCCTCTGAATATTGTAACATGCGCTCTGACTGCGAGATATGTATGTTATCTGTCTTGCCGTGTCTGCATCCGCAAAGTTCTTTTTGAAACGAAAGGTCACCACACCGTTATGTCATGTCCGGTTCACGGCCGACAGAAGGGCGCCCCTATTTATAAATACTGCTTGGGTATCCTGTTGAGTGACCGAAAAGGCGTTGAATTGTGGGTCACAGCTTTTGACACCCTAGCCCGACGGGCTATAGGCGATGTGTCGGCCAATGACTATATGTCACTGAAAACAGGCGAAGAGCGTCATGGTGTATTGAGCGTCCTGTTCGGCAAACAGGCTAGGGTGACTATCAGAAAGTCATCAAAAGGCTGTTACGTGAACTATTCCGTGACAGCACTTGAAGTGATTGAACAGTAACTGCAGCAAGGTGTTTTGTCACCGGAAATGACCAGGTTGTAATTTCATATGTTGTAGTTTGAACACCTGTCCGAGTGTATGGATGACGATACCTGCCATGTCAAATCACCGCCGCCGAGGGATCTCAAACTCTGAAAAGACATCTGACTTATTCGGATGTCAGCGATGCTGATGATGATGAGGCAAGTGACTTTTTTGTGGGTCGTGTAGATGGAGTAGTGATGACGACGACGACGATGTTGTTCACTGTAGTAGCGATTTACGAGAGAGTGTAGAGAAGATCAATGCCATTCAAAAACGCTCGGAGGAAATGATAGACGAAGATGTATTTATAGCGACTATCTCCAACGCCTGCGTGCTCTACGCATCCAAGTCAATGTGTCGTGAATACGAAGGCCTTTGCAAGTCACTGTACACCCTGGATCAGAGCAGAATCCTGAATGCTCTGAATGAGGCAGTGGACCAAATCGGATATGCATCGCATACACCGGAGTGGGGTGACTATACCATCCCACGAGTGAAAGAGACTCTACGTGTGCGAGGTATATCCTTGCTGAATGAAGGTAAGGAGGTGCCGGCGAGAGCTAGTCTCAAAAAACAAGAAGACCTCACGTAGGAAATGAGGGACTTGTACCTGTTGTCCACAACTGCAGCCAACGCCTGTATTCGTCGTGTAGTCAACAGACTGGACCGTACCTTCGAAGATCAAGACGTTGACATGTACAGAGTGAGCAGTGAGTTGATCTATGACACTTTGAGATGGACAGTGAGACATATGAGATATAAAGCGGACTTCCTGGTGTGGGCACATGATACTATACCACGTGTCGAAGCCATCCTGCGCACTTGTGGCATAACACCGACGTCTGACGTCATGACGTCGAGCCCATCCTGCACACTTGCACCCTAACACTGACGTCATGTCACCTGTGTGTTAATTAACAACGGTGTCTAACGAGAACTAAAACTGTCACTTACACTCATCATCATATAACCTTGTTCTTTTTTTATTATGTTTAATAGGATGATGGTGAATTAGCTCGAATACGTCGTGTTTATATGGATGACGACGACGACGACGATAACGTCGATGATACGTCAATGAAAATTACGTGGGCACCGAAAAAAAAGATGCCTCATCGAAGACGTGACGAGATGTCCTTGCGTCGTCGCCTTCTCGAGGTTCTACACGAGCGTCGTCAGCAGCAGCAGCGGCAGCGTCCTCACACGATGTCACCGACATTCGACATTACGTGTGATGACATCACCTCCGGCGCGTCACCATCTCCTGACCTGCCTTTAGAGATGACCTGCCTTGACGACGACACAACTTCATCACCATTGTCAGAATACGAACAGCTGCAGACCCATAGATCGATATTCGATCTTTCACCCCATGGACTGTTAATATGGGCGACATTTTTGGACTGTATGCCGTTAGGGTATAGAGAGCCGTTTGATGCTATGGCGCCTCTACAGAGCGATATAGCGCGCTTGCCTAACGCGTTGTATTCGTCGATGCCGACTACTCTGAAGGAAGCGGTGCGGCGCTGTTGCCTTGACATTGCCCGAAATATAACCCGAGACGAACATATCGATGCTGTGGCATCTACTATCCGTAGACAACATTATAGTCATGATGTGCAATTTGAAAATTAGTTGTGTAGAAGGTTGCTATGACAAAGAGGAAATGCACCTCTACGTTGTTTGAGGTTAGTGGCGCCTCGTCATAGTAACCTTAACATAGTAGTAGTAGTAGTAGAAGTAGTAGTAGTAGTAGTAGTTTTCGATTTGAATATTATACTCATTACGCTTGTGTATCTTTAGTGAGAAATAAAAGGTATATGTAATAGCCTTCTTGGTTGTCCGTTGTTCTTTCGTTTCAAAGAGTGACTTTGCGGTATACGACGCGCGCGCGCGCGCACACACACAAACACACAGTTATCGATTTATACGTAGCCCACGTTATCACATAGTGTCTCCTATATAGACAATGTTTACACCGCCACTACCACCACCACCACCCCACCACCACCACGACGTATGATATATAGAAATAGGCAAGCATCCTTCGTCCTTCAGTTGTAGGTGGATGCGGCGTCATGAAGAAGCACGTTTGTCGTCACTGCGGTATCGTCAGCGATACATACGACGATTTGCAACGTCACATCCGTCTAAGTCATTCATCCCTTCAGTCACCACGACTCGTCGAAGTCGATCAGGCCTATTACAACAAAGCACCGTCGCGAGTGGCGCCATCTGCTGAATCCAAAAAAACCACCCATCGATGTCAAGTATGTTCAAAAGAGTTCGCGAGACGATACACCTTGTTACGTCACATGAAGACGTCATGTGGTAAGGTACCCGTGGAGAAAAACCACCGCTGCGAGATTTGCGCACGTGAATTCACGAGACGTGACAACTTGTTACAACATATCAAGGTATGTAGAAGACGAGAAGAAGTCACGAGGAGGAGGAGGAAGCCACCCAAGCGAGCGAGACGCGAAGAGCAACCACGTGACGACAACGTCGATCCCATACATCCTCCCCCACAACTCCCCTTGGCCGATCATCTGTCTAGTGATCTGCGAGATGTCGTTCGAGACCACTGGTCGACCATCAGAAGCCACGTGATCAGTGGACCCGTTCAATCCACTTTCAATTACAGGTTGACGACACCGGACACGACTCATCTAGAACCATCCTTGAAGATCATGTTTCAACAACAGAAACACACCTTTAAGATTAATCTTAGTTACGGATTTGTGTTGAGGAACAAGATCACCGATATATTTCGATACTATCATTCGTCATGTAACTGTTGCGGACGTTACCTCGATGAACCGTGTGTGTTTACCAACGCCGAAGACTTTGATGCATTTCTGGAGCGTATCCGAGAAACAGACGTGTTGCAGTGGGCTATCAATCAACGTCCGAACAGTCAATGGGTATGCGAGGCGGTCACGAACGTCACCTTCTTCGTCAACCACATCGTACAGCATCCTACAGGATGCGTGGACATCACCCTTTCCACATACATCAAGAGGAACCATGCCGTCATCGGACTGGAAAGAGAAGGCAACAACAACAAGAAGTACACCGACAATCTGTGTTTCTTCCGTTGTGTGGCTCTGCATCGCGGATGTGACCCACGTTACCTGGATCCCACTGTGAAGGTACTCTACGAGAAGTACGACGACGATCACGAAGACGGAGGAGTGTCTATGAAAGACTTTGAGGGAGTGACGAAGGACGAGCTCTATCGGATCCAGACCACCTTTGAGATAAACGTGTGCGTCTACACCCTCATCGAACCAACGGAAGTAGAAGGTGGAAAGACGACTGCCGAGCTCGTACGTCGTTCATTGTGTCACTATTCCGACACCTTGTACGTCAATGTGTACGAGACACACTTTTCCTATATACAAGACATCAATATGTACTGTCACTCTTATCGTTGCAGGAAATGAGGTGACTCGTTGTGGAAAGACGCGTACCGACTAGAGAGACACGAGCGCACGTGTAAGGGTGGCGTGCGAAAGATCTATCCCGGTGGTGTCTACCGTCCGACGCGGACAGTCTTCCAGCGTTTGGACGACGAAAACATTCGTGTTCCCGAGTGCTTGCGCTACTACCCCTATCGTGCTACCTTCGACTTCGAGTCCTGGTTCGATACGTCACACCTTCCGTCTGACAGCGACAAGGTTCATTGGGTGTCTCGTCACGTACCGTTGAGTGTGTCACTGGTGAGTAACGTACCCGGATTCGAAGAAGTGCGATGTCTTATCACCGATGGTGATAGCGACAAGTTGGTGACCGACGTGATGTCCGTCCTTCAGTCTATGAGCAGTGCTGCCTACGAAGCCATGATAGACGATTACGAGAGCGTCCTTCGAGAACTCGCGGACGAGCACGAGGCGGCAGCGGTGGAGGAAGCGACGGCGGCGAACAACGAGTCTAAGCGACGACCGACCAATCCCTACAAGACACTCATGGGTCAATTGTACGGTTGGCTTCATCAGTTGCCCGTCATCGGATTCAACTCGAGCAGGTACGATCTGAACGTCATCAAACAGTTCCTGGTATCCTACTTCTTGTCCATACCGAAAGAAAGAGAGGAGGAGGAGGAGGAGGAGGAGTAGGAGGGTCCTGGAGACTTTCACGTGATCAAACTCGGCAACACGTTTATGTGTCTATCGACGGATGACCTGAAATTCCTCGATATGACTCATTATATCGCCCCGGGATTCTCGTACGATAAGTACCTGAAAGCGTACATTTGCGAGGTTACGAAAGGTCACTTCCCGTACGAATACATGGACAGGTTGGAGAGACTCGATGACACCGCTCTCCCTCCCAAAGAGGCTTTTTTCAGTCGACTGAAGAACGAAGGTATTTCCGACGAGGACTATACCCGGTGTCAAGAGGCGTGGCGAGAAAACGACATGAAGACGTTGCGAGATGCGGCTCGAATGTGTCAGTCCATTGTCGGATATGATGCGAATGCATTGTACTTGTGGTCTCTATCGCAGGACATGCCGACGGGATGGTACACGCGACGACGGGAAGAGAAGGAGTTCCGACCGAAAGCAGCACAGCCCACCGGACAAATATCCGCCGAATGGCTGTCGTGGGAGTCCGAAAGCACGGGACGCGTCATATGTCACCAGTCCAACGGTCGAGAGAAGCGCATCGGTAAACTCCTGGTAGACGGTTGGTGCAGTGAAACAAAGACGGCCTATCAGTTTCACGGATGCTTCTATCATGGATGTCCGTGCACCGGTCTTGAGGTCAACAAGGTCAACGGGAAACCCATGACTCAACTCCTCGCCGAAACACGAAAGAACACGAGCTACCTTCGTCACTTCGTCAGGGTCGTCGAGATGTGGGAATGCGAGTGGAAGGTCACGAGACGCGATTCGTGTGTGAGACTGTTTCTGAACGCCTCCTTTTGCCGCCGCCGCGTTTCATGGAAGATGACGTCACAAGAGATCCTGACAGGGGTACGTAATGGCAGGGTTTTCGGAATGATTCAGTGCGACATTCGTGTACCGGAGGAATTGCACACGCGCTTTGCGGAGATGCAGCCCATCTTCAAGAACATTCACATGACCCGCGATGACCTCGGACCGTACATGCGTCGATACGCCGAAGAACACGACATCATGAGAACCCCGCATCGCATGCTCATCGGAAGTTATCGTGGAGATAAGATCTTCCTCGCTACACCTCTCTTGCGATGGTATCTGGAACACGGACTCGAGGTGAACCACGTCTATCAGGTCATCGAGTACACACCGATCGCCTGCTTCCGACGATTCGGTGAGGCGGTGTCCACCGCGCATCGCGAAGGAGACGTCCACCCCGACAAGGCCATGATCGCGGACACCAACAAACTTATGGGGAATTCTTCGTATGGGAAATTTATAACCAACGTCGATAAACACCGCGAAGTCATGTATTGCACGGAGAAGAGGGCGTCGAATGTGATCAACGATCGTCGCTTCCGCCAACTCGACGTCGTGACCGACGATGCGTACGAGATAGAGATGCACAAGCACACCGTCAGATAAACCCTGCCCACACACGTGGGATTCTTCGTGTTGCAGTGGACCAAACTGCGCATGTTGGAGTTCTACTACGACTTGATGGTCAGGTACGTGGAACTTCCGTTGTTCGTGTACTGCGAAACCGATACGGACAGCGCCTATTTGATCCTAGCAGGTGAGTCCGTCGATGACCTAGTGACCCCGGAACTACGCGAAGACTACTTTCGTCACCGCTCCGAATGGCTTCCGTCCGAATGTTGCGATGATCATCGGATCGAGTACGAGCTCTGTCGACTGGCCGGACGTCCGTGGAGCGGTACCGAGACGTGTTGCGAGACGCGCAAGGCATACGACAAGAGAACAACTGGACTCTTCAAGGTCGAATGGTCCGGCGACTGTTTCCTGGGACTGTGCAGCAAGACCTACTATTGTTCGGGTACGGTCGATAAATACAGCACCAAGGCTCTCAACAAGCGACTCAACACCATCAGCAAGCAGGTGTTCCTGGACGTGCTCACCAATCGACGGAGCGGAAGCGGAAACAACCGTGGGTTCCGGGTGAATAAGTCGTCCGTGTTGACGTACATGCAGGGACGCGCGGCTTTGACCTACTTCTACGCCAAGCGCGTGGTCCACGAGGACGGAGTCACAACGGGACCGGTGGACGTGTGATGACGATTGCTGTTGTGTAAGTCTACACCGAAACACTACTGACACAAAGAGGAAATGCGCCCCTACGTTAGTTGGGGTTATAGGCGCCGCTTTGCTGTCACGTGGTTAGTAGGTACACAGTAGACAAAAAAAAGTTACTTGGACAGATGTCACGCAATCGGTCGTCATAGACCATCATGTCACGGACGCGAGCGGTCGTAGGAGTATCGATAGTAGGAACGATCGGAGTGTACCTGTACGTCCTATACACTTTCTTGTTCGTTCCCCTTCGCTCTTCGTGCGGTGGAGGTATAGTCGTATCATCTAACGTCACAGAGAACGCGACCGCCTACTACTAGAAGATGCGGCAACGATCATGGATACACGATGGAAACATCCCTTCACCTGTATAGTCGCGGTTCCGACGGGGTGCGGTAAGAGTACCTTCGTGACGCGCGTTCTACGTCACGCCGCAAAGATGATAGATCCGCCTCCACAGAAGACGACGTGGTATTATGGAGAGTGGCAGAACGCCTACGCGTCCATAGACAACGACTTGGTGCGATTCGAGGAAGGCTTGCCGAAGGGTGATTTCGATGCATCGACGCGAAACCTCGTGGTTATAGACGATCTGATTGCGGAAACGGATGAAAGGGTCACGACCTTGTTCACGAAAAAGAGTCATCATCAGAACACTTCCGTCCTCTATCTCGTGCAGAATCTGTTTCCGAAAAACAAGGAGAGTCGCACGATCAGTCTGAACGCGCAATACATGGTGGTCTTCAAGAACCCTCGTGACGCGGCGCAGATAGGTCACTTGGCGTGACAGATGTATCCGGGACGCCTGAAGTTTGTACAGGAAGCGTTCAAAGACGCCACGTCATTACCGTACGGTTATCTTCTGATCGATCTGAAACAGGACACACCCGAAGACATGCGTCTGCGTACGGCCATCTTTCCGGACGACGGTGTTCTGTACGTGTACCAAACCAAGGTATAAGACGACTGCGCATGGACATCGTCTCTTCAGTCGCAGGATGTCGGAGCTCGTGAAGAGACATATACTGTGCATACAGGCTCTCAACAGATACAAGAGCGCGAAATTGAGACGAGCCATCATCAACAACGCCGACGCTGATCTCTTGTGCGCATTGGCCGAGTGCGCCTACAACATATTGAAGAAGAACATTCCCTTGACTCCAGTGCAGAGACAACATTTGAATAAATACAAAACAAAACTGCGCGAGTTGGCAGAGAGAGGCGCGACAGCGGACAGGAGACGTCGTATTCTGCTACAGGATTTGGAAGGAAGAAACGTACTGGGCAGGAGACGTCTTCATCGTCGAGGTAATAATAATAATAACCAGGTCATAGAGGGTCAGACCGGTGGTTTCCTGGGTGCTTTGCTGGCACCCATGGCTAGTTCGGTCATTCTACCCTTGCTCAAAGAGGTGCTACTCAAGTAGACGACAACAAGGATGGAACACGCATGGAAGATGGCCTTGGTAGATCCGCGACTGTTGGATAGTCTTCGCGCACCACCGACGGATATCCTGACACGGAAGGTACATGACCTCGATAACGAGATGAAAGTCATATTCGACAGACAGGATATCACCGACGGAGACAAGGTCATGATGTATAATCAAGTGTTGCAACGCTACAACACGTTGTCCAATCGTCACGCGCGAGAACCGCTGCGCGTGACGAACGTGGAGACGCCACCACCACCAACACCACCATCATCGCCAGTTGACGCAGCGGCGGCGGCGGCGGCGGCGGCGGTGGCGGCGGCGGCGGCGGCGGTGGCGGCGGCGGCGGCGGCGGCGGCGGTGGCGGTGGCGGTGGCGGTGGCGGCGGCAATTGTCCCGCCGCCCCCGCCGGAGGCGGAGGCGATAGGTATAGAAGCGGATGTCGTCAACAGCGTTCCAAAAGCCCTTCGAGGTAAAGCCACGCAACTGATGGATCGGCTCAAAGGAGGAGACGTCACGTGGAACGCACGCGGAGAGCTCATGTACAGAGGAGCAGCGGTATGCGGAAGTAATATGGTTGATCTCGTAAACGATGTCCTACGCAAGCGCAAGACCACCAGCAATCCGACGGGATGGCAGACGTTTGCGCGTCAACTCGGTCACTCGAACGTACCCATGGAGTTGGTGGGTAACCAGGACAGGAAACGACACATTCAGCAGTCGCAAAAGAAGAGCGCGGTAGCGGTAGCGGCTGCACGATCGTTCGGTAGAGCGCGACGAACCCTGCAGTGGACACGCCTCACGCGTCGTCAACGGATGGACTCGTCTTCTACCCCATTCCCCACACCACCGCAGGAAGGACGTAAGAAGAAGAAGACATCATGGGAGAGTCTTTAAAGACGACGACGCATGATGACGTGGGGCACTCGTCTGTTTATCGGTATCGCTTACGCCACGCTTCACGTCGTGACCGGGATCACCGTCGACTATCTGATACGACTATGGCAACTCAGAGGAAATAGCTCCAGGAAGTCTACTTCGATACTGCTAAGGTAGGGAGTTACGGGGGTCTCGCGTGTGTGCGACGAGTCGACTTCCGACCTATACAGCGTATACCGAGAAAGATCGTCGAACAATGGCTATCGGAACAGAACGCCTACACTCCACACAGACCGGTCAGAATTCATTTCAAGAAGCGACGCGTGCTCGTCGGAAGTCGGAATCAACAGTGGCAAACCGATCTCGTCGACGTGTCCAGTCTGAAAAAAAGAAAACGACGGTATGACGTTCCTACTCACGGTGATCGACGTCTTCTCGAAAGTCGCCCGATGCGTTCCTCTGAAGAACAAGTCGGCGACGGTGATGGCGAAGGCACTGGACGGACTCTTCACCGACGACGGCGTTCGGCCGCTGTTGTTGCAGACCGATAGAGGTCTGGAACTCTTTAACCGTACCGTTCGGAATGTATTGGACAAGCACGGTATCCAACACTTCTCCACCTTCAACGAGGAGACCAAGGCGAGCGTCGTGGAACGCTTCAATCGCACACTAAAGACGCGGATGTGGCGATACCTGAAACACAAGGAAACGTGGCGATACATCGATATCCTTCCGGATCTGGTGAGGACGTACAACGACACATCCCACCGCAGCATCGGGATGGCTCCGTCGCAGGTGGATGACACTAATCAAGAAGAGGTGTGGCAGAGCTTGTACGGTGGTCATCACGGTAAGGGCGTGCCCAAGTACCACGTGGCGGATCGCGTACGTATCAGCAAGGTCAAGAGACGATTCGACAAAGGGTACATGGCGAATTGGACAGAGGAAATATTCACGATACGCGAGGTGCATCCGTCCGATCCGCCCGTCTATCGTCTGACGGACGATCTCGGAGAGATACTGGACGGCACCTTCTACGAACCGGAGTTGGAGAATGTGACGGTTCCGATCGATAAACTGTACCGCGTGGAATCGATAGTGCAGAGACGCAAGGTAGGGAGGCGAACGGAGGTGTTGGTGAAATGGTTTGGATACCCTTCGAAATTCAACAGCTGGATCGATGCCAAGGGTCTCGTCGGACTATAAAGACTAGTCACCTGTTCGACGAGATGTCATTCATCCACTCATGACGGACGAGACGACAACAGTTGTCGAAGAAGAAGAAGAAGTTGACGCACCGCCGCCACAGAGGACTCCGTGGCACATCTTCGGCATCGCGTGTCCCAAAGAGGAGATCGTTTTTGTGTGTCAGGTTATCGTCTTGTACAGTGTCATATTGGTCAGTATCTATAACCTATCCGTCGGTCACGAGAACCCGACTCTGTGGACGGCCCTTTTGAGTAGTTCGTTGGGTTACCTGCTACCCAGTCCGACGTTGCGACAACAACAACAAGATGACCGCCAGCAGTGATTTCTACCTGACGCTACCTAGCAATGCTTCCATGCACACGCATCCCGACAACACGTTGACCCACTACATCACGATGCTACCGCAACGTGTCAAATTGTCGGGTCAGTGGGAGTGTGGTCTGTCGGAGGTAATCTATCCCCATAGTTGGTACAACGTGAGAGAGAGTGACACGTGGTTCGGCATAGGACAAAGAAATGACGATGAAGATGACGACCAGGAGGTCAGTACGACGAAAACAAGATCGAGGGCGGGTATTATCACGGACCGCAGAATCTCGTCAAAGCGATAAACAAAGCTATAGGACGTGTGCTACCGGATAATGTCGTGCGCCTATACTACAGCATTATCACGCACAAGATTACAGTGGTGATGGTGTCGAACGCCATATTGACCGGTGATATGTTTAAGACCATTCTAGGCTTCGATGACACCATACTATTAGGAGATATGTCGAAGAACAGGAAGGAAACGTTGATCGAAGCCGACTACATGGTGGACATGACGCGGGGTTTCGACTCGCTCTACGTCTACACGAGCGTCATCGATCCTTGAATCGTTGGCGACAGCCAAGTTCCGCTGCTGCGTATAGTTCCGGTGAGAGGTAAACAAAGCGACACCGTGACGATGACCTTCCAAAAGATACAGTACATACCCGTCCTGTGCAAAGATTTCGACACGATAGAGATCGATATAAGGGACGATACCGGTCGGCACGTGCCATTCGAACGCGGAAAACTGACGACGACACTTCATTTCCGACGACGACGGACGGCACTGTTCTAGACGATGAATAACAACGACTACTACACTCGACAAGCGAGAGGCGCGCCTCCCTATTTTACAGGTGCCCGCTACCAACGAGGACATGGTCTAGGAAGTCTATTCGGAGGTCTACTGCGTACCATCATGCCCCTCGTCAAGAGAGGTGCCGTGGCGTTGGGAAAGAGAGCGGTGTCGACCGGCGCGCGCATAGCCAACCGTCCTGTCGGGGGAGAACATCAAAACGTCCGCCAAACGTCGCGTTACGACCGCCGGTAGGGAGATATTGAGTCAACTCATGTCCCATGCTGGTGTACAAGCGCGTAAGCCGAGGAATATAAGACACGCGTACCCTGCCAATCGAGTCAGTACAGCCGGAAGACGGACGACGATCAAGACACGCTGCCGCCGCCGCCACCGCCCCTCTCTCCAAAGGACACGCGAGCCCGACATATTCGACGACGATGGCGTTCGTTCATAAACAATCGTGTGAGGGAGTCAAGAGCGAACTAGATCTCTTCACCGTGCCTCCGACTCAGACCAGTATCATCGATAGTCACGTGGTGGAACATCAACCCATGTCGTCACTCGACTCGGGTGGTCCGATAGAATTATTTATACCCGGTTCCGGAGACGATTACACGGATGTCGCCGCCACGATGCTACACGTTCAAGCGAAGATAACCAACGCCGACGGACGCGACCTCAGTGTCGCCGAACCCGTCTGTCCAGTCAATAACTGGCTCCATTCCCTTTTCAGCCAGGTCGACGTCTACCTGAACGGAACGATGCGAGCAACTTGGGGTTCGTCACCAGACGCGCCAGTACGGTTGCAGTCACGTGGTCGACATGATGGGTCGTATTCACGCGGACTTCTTCCTCCAGGATAAATTCCTCATCAACGGCGTCGACATGAAGGTACGTATGGTACGCAGCAAGGACGCCTTCGCGCTCATGGCCGGTGGAGGCAACACCGCCTACAAGATAAAGATCGTCAACGCTGCGCTCTTCGTCAAGAAGGTCACCCTCAATCCGGCCGTGCAGATGGCTCACATCAAGACACTCAAAAAACCACAGCCAAGTACCCGATGCGACCCGTCCACTGCAAGGTCTTCTCCATTCCCGCAGGTACCCGCTCGTACACGCACGAGAATCTCTTTCTTGGTGCTTTTCCAAAACGACTCGTGGTGTGCTGCATCGATAACGACGCCTTCAACGGAAGCTTCGAAAAAAAACCGTTCAACGCCAAAAATAACCACATGAACTTCTTCGCCGTGTACGCGGACGGACGACAGATACCCACCAAACCTTTCCAACCCAGATTCGACAGCAACCTCTTCGTCAGGTCCTATCACAGCCTGTTCACCTCGACGGGTAAGGTGTGGCAGGACGAAGGAAACGGTTTGACTCTCAAGGACTTCCGTCACGGCTTCACCTTCTTCGGCTTGGATCTCACTCCTGACGGATGCGACGACTGCTCCTTCCATCTAGTAGAAAAGAGCAACCTGCGCATGGAGCTTCATTTCTGCGAAGCACTGCAGACCACTGTGGACATCGTCGTCTACGCCGAGTTCTAGGCCGTCCTGGAGATCGACAAGAATCGCAACGTCATCTTCGATCATTGATGGAAACCCTGCGGATCGCCCGTCTACTCTTCCGGGATACACACACCAAGGACATCGTTCGTAAGGTCGTACCCAAAGACGTACTCCTCACCCAGACGATAGACGCTTACCCGGTCGCCTTCGTCTGCAACACACACAACAGGACGAAACCGGGAGAACATTGGATAGCACTGTACGTGGACGATAATGGACAAGGCGAATACTTCTGCTCGTACGGCTTGCCGTCACGACACGTCGAATTCCGACGATTTATGGATAAACATTGTGTAGAATGGACTCATAATTCAAAGAGACTTCAGAGTTCCGTATCTAACGTTTGCGGACAATACTGTGTTGCTTATCTCATGTTTCGTTGTCGTGGACTTCCTATGAAGGAATTCGTGAAAGGTTTCGGCACTGATCTGGTAGCAAACGATTGTCGTGTGTTCGACTGGCTTAAACTATTGAACTGAGATACATGCGTTTCGCTACATACCGTGTTTCATTAACGGACAGCAGGTATCATCATCACCTATGGAGCGGTGGTCACACACCCGTAAGCTCATGACCTCTGGCGCGGTGTTCAGTCACCCGTAAGTCGTATCACACGAGCCACTGGCGTGGTCGTCATGACCCGTAAGCTCACGGCCGCTGGCGTGGTGTTCAGTCACCTGTAAGTCGTGTCATCATCATCATCATCACACTTGCGGTTACTAAAACACGGTTTCATATACTCATTACACTTGTATATTTAGTCAATAAAATTCGTGTGCACACGTATACTTTGGTGTTTCGTTCGTTATTTCATACACGCGCATTCATACACACACTCGCACCCCTCCGTCACCGGAGGCACTTGCCCACCCGTCCTACCCGCCCGAGTCGCTAGATGGCGCTACAGGTGCACTTCTTTCCACTAAGGGAAGGTCACGTGATATAAACATAGGAACACATGCACCTCATCATCGTTTTTCTCAAGTAACGTGACAGGAACCGGAAGTACATCATAAAAAAAGTCCTTACGTCAGCTAAAATCAACATGGGAGCACATGCACCTGCGTATTTACGTATCACTTTTCTCAAGTCACGTGACAGGAAGTGATGCATTATGGGTAAACCGGAAACGGAAGTACATCATCGAAAATGTCCTTAGGTCAGCTAAAATACACATGGGAGCACATGCACCTGCGTATTTACGTATTGTCAAGTCCTTCTATACTACTACCGTAATTTTGAACTATATCGAATACCGGCTATAAACAATCCGGTATAAACAAAGGCTCTGTGTTGAAAAAACATCCGTGTATTTGTCCCGTGTTAAGTCATATGGAATTATACGAACTTATCTACTAAAACATTCAAACTACCAGCTATCTGTGTAATATTGTGGTCAAACTGTTTGTCATGTAACAGTATTTGTCAACGAGATTTGTACTTACCAAACTTATTATAGCAGTCGATAGCCTGCATACAAACTGGTTCCAAACTGGACCCAAACTATTTTGAACTGATATTCCTTGTTCAAATCTCATCTACATGTATGTCTCATCTGTACCTAGATAGGAACCTTTTATCACACTATCATTCTTAACCTATACGTATGTACGTATGCACGTATGTGTATAATTTCGTTCAATACCATTATTAAATAAACACACTATGTGCGATGCGCAATGTCGACTCGGTGGCCTTGACACCAAAGATCCTATATCAATACAAGACGGCACAGTGCTCGCTATCTACTTTATTCGAGGAAAGTGAAGCGTCATGATAGAACAATAGACTAGTGTATTAGCTATTGTTTGTAAGAACTATATTGAACACCAGTATAAATCAATATAATTCAAACAAAACTGATAACGAATGATCTGCATGTTCGAAGAACAGTAGACTAGTGTTGTTATTATTATATTAGATAGCGATTAAATTCGTGTCTCTTATAAAACCCGTACTCGAGACCTGTCTGGACATGTTTGTTTGTCGCGGGCGTGAGTGCGCGTACCTTGTATGACATCATTAAACTGCTACGCGCAGTGACAAGAGACGAGACTATGGACGAGACAAGAGACGAGACTATGGATGACACATCACACGAGATTACGGATGACACATCACAAGAGACTTCGGATGACACAACACACGAGATTACGGATGACACATCACACGAGATTACGGATGACACATCACACGAGACTTCGGATGACACATCACACGAGAGTACAGACGAGACAAGAGACGAGACTATGTCCGAGATATGCCACGAGACTACGGATGACTCATCAGAATAGACGGGTTATCGCGTAAGATTCCACCAAAAAGATGGAATTCCATCAGAATAGACGTGTTATCGCGTCAAACCCCTCAAAAGTGAGGAGGAGGAGGGATAGAGATGGACGCGTTGAGGAGGAGGAGGAGGAGGAGAAGGGCTAGAGATGGACGCGTTGAGGAGGAGGGCTAGAGATGGACGCGTTGAGGAGGAGGAGGAGGAGGGCTAGAGATGGACGCGTTGAGGAGGAGGAGGTGGAGGGCTAGAGATGGACGCATTGAGGAGGAGGAGGAGGAGGAGGGCTGTAGTCGTAGTAGTAGTAGTAGTAGCAGAGTAGCAGAGTAGTAGTTGTAGTACTAGTAGTAGCAGAGTAGTAGTAGTAGTAGCAGAGTAGTAGTAGTCGTAGTACTAGTAGTAGTTATAGTAGTAGTAGTCGTAGTAGTTGTAGTAGTAGCAGAGTAGTAGTTGTAGTACTAGTAGTAGTAGTAGTAGTAGTCGTAGTAGTAGTAGTAGTAGTAGCAGAGTAGTAGTCGTAGTACTAGAAGTAGTTATAGTAGTAGTAGTTATAGTATTAGTAGTAGTAGTAGTAGTAGTAGTAGCAGAGTAGTAGTTGTAGTACTAGTTGTAGTTATAGTAGTAGTAGCAGAGTAGTAGTTGTAGTACTAGTAGTCGTAGTAGTAGTAGTAGTAGAGTAGTAGTTGTAGTATTAGTAGTAGTTGCAGAGTAGTAGTAGTAGAAGAAGAGTAGTAGTCGTAGTACTAGTAGTAGAAATCGTAGTAGTAGCAGTCGTAGTAGTAGTAGTAGTAGCAGAGTAGTAGTCGTAGTACTAGTAGTAGTTATAGTAGTAGTTATAGTAGTAGTAGTAATAGTATTAGTAGTAGTAGTAGTACTAGTAGTAGTAGCAGAGTAGTAGTAGTAGTAGTAGTAGTAGAGTAGTAGTCGTAGTACTAGTAGTAGAAGTCGTAGTAGTAGTAGTAGTAGTAGTAGTAGTAGTAGTAGTACTAGCAGCAGAGTAGTAGTAGTAGTACTAGCAGCAGAGTAGTAGTTGTAGTACTAGTAGTAGTATTAGTACTAGTAGTAGAGTAGTAGTCGTAGTACTAGTATTAGAAGTCGTAGTAGTAGTCGTAGTAGTAGTAGTAGTAGTAGTAGTACTAGCAGCAGAGTAGTAGTCGTAGTAGTAGTAGTAATAGACACACAACATACACAACACTCACAACACACACACTACATATTCGACGTGTTATCTAGTAAGATTCCCTCAAAAAGATGGAATTTCAGGCAATTCGACGTGTTATTGCGTAAGATTCCATCAAAAAGATGGAATTCAGGCAATATACACAGGTAGTTTCAGGCAATTTCAGGCAAATTCAGGCAATATACACAGACAGTTTCAGGCAGTTTCAGGCAGTTTCAGGCAATTTCAGGCAATGTACACAGGTAGTTTCAGGCAGTTTCAGGAAAATTCAGGCAATCGACCAAGATACACAGGCAGTTTCAGGAAAATTCAGGCAATCGACCAAGATACACAAGCAGTTTCAGGCAGTTTCAGGCAAATTCAGGCAATCGACCAAGATTTCAGGCACATTCAGGAAAATAGACCAGAGATTTCCATATATCAGTGCATACAATTCAAATCGTGGTTCATTTCGTTGTTTGTATTTGAACAATAAACACCTGCGTCATGAGCTTATCGACTAGCCTACTGACTGTCAACAAGCCCACACCATCTCCATCACGGGTGGCCTTCCAGTGCCCTGATTGCAAGAGGCATTTCACACGTCGGGATAACTGGAAACAACACATTGCCCACAGTCGCTGTAGGCCATCGACAAACACTACGTCGACAAGCACTACTTCGTTCAATTCACTTGAACCGGCGCCCACTACGATACCTGTGTCTTTGATCCCACCAACAACCTCGACATTCTCGTCTCCATCTCAGGCGCCTACTATGACACATGTGCCTCTGGCCTCAGCGACAAACTCGACATTCCCATCTCCATCTCAAGTGCCCATGGAGTATACAAAGAAGATGGCGTTGGTCGATCCCCGAATTTTGGAAAACATTCATCCGCAACGGCCTTCTCCGGCTAATCCTATCGAAAGGGTCTTGCAACGACTCGACAGTGAAATGCTAGACATATTAGAACGAAGCGATATATACGAGAGGGAAAAGGTTGTGTTGTATAACCAGGTATTGAGTCGGTACAACGATCTTTCCGACAAACGTATCCAAGAACCAGTGCGTGTGGTCGTCGAAAAAATTCCCAGTGAAGAGAAAAACAAACTTCAACCACCTACCGAAAATGAAATCGTCGAAAATAAGAACATCGAAAATGAAATCATCGACAGTGTTCCAAAAACTATGAAGCAGAAAGCACGAAGACTCATTAATAAAATGAAAGGGGCCGTAAGTTGGAACGATCGTGGCGAGATGATGTACAGAAACAAGGCGGTTCCCGGAAGTAATATCGTGGACCTTGTGAATGACGTGTTGAGAAAACGGAAGTCGTTTGAACCATTTGAATCGTTTGTGGGATGGGAAACCTTCGCGCGTGGTCTCAAGGATGTCAACACACCAATGGATTTAGTGGGTAATCTCGATCGTTGGCTTTACATGCAGACAGCGTCAGTGGACGACGATATAGCAAAGGAAAACAGCAGTCCGTTTGCCAGGGCTCGTCATCAACATCGAAGACGTCCGGTGTCGTCACGGCGCGCAGCTCATTCGGTGACACCTTTTCAAATCACACGTTGGGAACCATATTAGTATTACCGATTTGCGACAAAAACAGGTTTGCGTGGGACATACAATCCACAGGAACAGTGTTCAAGAGAGATCATATGGCGAATATTCAAATAAAATCGTGTTTATGCTATGGATGAGTGTGTTTGTTTGTTTTAGTTTTCATAGTCATCAAGACACAACTAACTTTTCCTCATTTCACTGACAACAAAGTTGCACAATCGAAACATCAAACACTTATTAGATTTCGGTGTCATCTCATTTGCATAACCAATCAGACCGAACGTACATCACGTGACTTCCCTTAACACAAAAAACTGTGCACGTTCATGAGAGAGGCGATATCCGACGGCACTCAACGGACACCAATGTAATTAGTCAGAGTATTACCATCTACCGGCCATGATAGATCTCCATTCGTTGACACACTTCGAGGAATACCGGAAGCATAGAGGCCGCCATGACAGTCAAGTAACACCCGGGGCGACGTCGCTTCCGTCGTATCATCCCTAGTAGAGGCTGCCATAGCAAGCGAATTTGAAAACTGCTATGATCGAAAACGACTATGTCAATAACATGTAAGGACAATCATCTGACAGGACTTCATTCAAAGAGGTGACCATCACGTTCATGAGATAGGCGACACCCGATGGCCCCAACGGATATCAATGTAATTAGTCAGAGTATTGCCATCTACCGACCATGATAGATCTCTATTCGTCGACACACATATTCGTTGGGAATAGCGGAAGCGTAGAGACCGCCATGACAGATTGCCATGACATTCAAATAACTTCCGGTACGACGTTACTTCCGGCGTAGCGTCCCTAGTAGAGGCCGCCATGACAGTCAAGTGACTTCCGGTATGACATCACATCCGGCGTAGCGCCCCCTAGTGGATAATTGAAGTACTACCCTACATGATGGTGCCATCTAGCGGGTAAAAATATATAATTAGGTTAGATAGAGACAAAAAGTTGGGGTTAACCTCGCAAAAATTTTCTGCTTTTGTCCCAGAGCATGAGCTATCCAAAAGCAGTGCCATTTATATCTACATTCCCTCTTTACACCACGTAACAAGCGAAATAATCAGCAATATTAACATAGACACTTATTTCATCAGCTGCTTAAACAAATGCCAACGCCAGGAAGGTGAAAGGAAGAGGACACTCGCAAGCATTGTCTCTACACGGCAACTCTGTAAGAGAAAAATAACTTAATCCTTGATATAGACCTAATGGTCATTCACCAATATTAGTCAATGGATGGAGAACAATAATGCAAATTTGTCTGACTCTGCCACAAAAAGGTCTTCTTTGAGATGTAATTTCTAGCTGTGTCGATGATGACTCCCACATACCCACTCGAGGGGCAGTTCCAGAGAGGGTAGTCTAGGGGCCCAAAAAACTTCCACTCTCGGCCAAACCAAATTAATACTGGATGGTCTGAACCGGAGCCTCAGCACGACTCCGCTATCAATGCGCTGTTGCGGATCTTGACATCGAAAGACGGAGGGGTGCTGTTGAAATTTTGTTGCCGCCGCGCCGCAGGCATAGTGCGAACAAATTCCAAAGGTCCTGGGGGCACGTGCCAACCAACTCTGACTGTCGTCCAGTGCTACGTGGTCCGTGCCTCGGAGCAAAACACCAAACAAACCTATTTGTGAAAATGCAGAAGTGCCACAAGGATTGTGGGCCGGCGCAACAAATTGTGTTATTCGCGTTGCGAACTATCACAACTTTGAGATAGTCCAGGGCTAAGCTAAATGTGTGAATTCATGTCTAGACGTTGACTCGCAATCTGATCGTCAGCCAACGCAGTGATTATTGTGATGTGATTTCGGCGTCTGACGGGATTGATCCGTCGTTCGAACAAGTTCTGCACTGTTTGAGTTCAAGATAGTTGCAATGTCCATTGTTCAAATTACTGATCATATATAATAATCAATGCGGACCAGGACCATACAGAGTACCGCAGTATGGCGCGCGTGTTATGATCCATTTTGTAATAAACGACCCCGTTTGTGTTGACGACCCACTTAGAAATAAAACAGGACTATTTCGGAATCAAGACCAATTGTTGCATTAACAGGAGACCCATTTTGAAATAAACCGATCTACACATTTTGTAATAATATTGATTTGATGTTATTACAAAATGGGCCCTGTTTTATAACAAAAGATGTACAAAGATACAAAACAGAATTGGCCAGAAAGTGATGACGAAGATGAAGATGGCTAAGAAGATGAGTGTGATGATAATGATAATGATGATGATGATGATGAAGACGATGAAGACGCAAATGAAGACAAAGGCGATTATCGTGATAATGATAACGATGCAGTGAGGGTAAGTACGAATGTGCTAATAAATATGAAAACGACCATAATGATTATGACGACGAAGAAGAAGACGATTATGATGAAGAACGTGATGAAGTTGATGAAGAATACGAATATGATGGCGATGATGATAAAGAATCTATTCAATACGATGTAGAAGGGGATAACGATGGGGGATGTGACGACATTGATGACGACGACGAACATAATGATGAAGATGTAGATTATTATGAAGACGAGTAAGGAGACAAGACTACGATAATGATGATGATTAGCACCTCGTCAGGCTTGTATGGAAAGGTTTCCTCTCACGGTTCCAAGCCAATCACACTGAAGACATGATCTATATGCATTAAACACGGAAGACCATCAAAAACGCGTATCTTCCAAAGCAGCACATGTGGCCGCATCATGTATCTGTTTGGTGTCTACTTTGAATTCCTGCTAGTTGGAAATCGCAGCCTGTCAACATTCTGGCTGGCGTATTTACGTTGACCATGATGAGAGGTATACTGGATAATACATGTCTATTCGTGCAATGATCCCACGGTGCTTCGTATATGGCAGGTATAATTACATAACTATCATTACCAACTACACGTCGAATACCCAGATGTCCATGCTCTATTAATGCAAAGTGGCTTGTCAGTATAGCTCGGCTTCACAAAGTGCTTTTGGGCGAATCCTTTTTGACACAAGAGATTCAGGGAAAATTAACAATGACACCCAAATCTGATATGAAACAAAGTGGTTCACACTAAAGCCAAGAGTTGTGAAGAAGAATAATTGCTTTTAAGCAAGTACAACATAATAGCCGAACACATGAGCGCAGATATATATGTGGACCAGTACTGGATTTGCGATAAACCAAAGGCTTTGTTATCCATATGTAATGCCGAGCTTTTTGGTTCGCATGACAGCCTTTCTAAATGTTGTTCAATCTTGTTAAACAGCATTTGGTCTAACTGATCATATAGCTACACCAATTAAAGTACTATGGATTCAATTATACGGCGCATACACAATCCCTATCGAACGACATTTAACATTATGAACAATACAACGAATTATTCGACAGTTCGGATTTATTGACAAATGGCAACACGCCCGATACAGCGAATCATTGAACGCGTTGCTTAAATGCGTAGCACTCAGCCACATTTATGCGTGGCATAGAGGGTGACCTTCTTGGTCACAACTGCAGTAGCAAGTGCATTTGTGTATCCAACCTGAGTCTGGCCAACTACACGTCCCGTACGTGCAGATCATACTGCAGCATTGTTGCCCTGGAACTGTACTGTACCGCAGGTTTTATTTATTTATAGGACCAATTCTGGTCGAAGCACCGTATAAAATGCCTTATTTTAAATACGGTTGGACAACGTTCGTATGTTTTTTTTAATTGTAAAGTGTGAAAGTATGCATATTTTATAAAAAATTATCTTAATTTGAATCACATGTTATATGTTACACATGTGCATGGCACGTATCTGCTGACAACTTATCTTTCATGCGATGTAATGTGTCGTGTTTGGTTTTGTTATGATATTAATATCGAAATGTTAGCGACTATTACGATGGGCATTACGTATCCATTAATATCTTCAAACAATCATATTTATTTACTTACATGAGATGATCTTCTTCGCTGTCCTTTTGTCTGCTTACAGGTCTGGTGGAAAGGGACGATGAACAAGTAAAACACTCTGCCTTTATATAGGGATATGTTTAATGCGTGCGTACAGCGTGATGAAGCCGTCATGTTTTTGTATACTCTACAGATGAATACAATGAATATTGCTATTTTATTTATGTACCCCTGACGTGTTAAAAGGAAAGTTTTGCTTGTCTCTGCGTCAGACAGTCAACTGTGTAACCCATTTAATTAGCATAACAAACACCACCTACTATATCTCTCCTCATGCGATGAGTAATGACTGCATCTCCTGTAGTGTTGAGCTATATCTCCTACTGACACAAACGTTGTGCTCAATTGAAAGAAATCTGTGGGAAGTCGACCTTTAGCGGGGAATTATTCGCTTTATTGTGCGTTTTTCTCTGTCAGAAATTGCTTTAGTATGTCGAGCAGTGTGTTCCAACACTTTTTTGGTATATATCTTATTGCTTGTTTGTTTGCAGCAGTGTTAGGATTTTCTTTCTATTTTATGTATTCTGAAGTAACGACGTGCAATGTGTATGTTTTGCTTTAAACGGTGACACAAAACTTTTAATACTCTAACGGAAAGTTTAATATCTTGGCATTTAACGCCTTTTTTGCGGGTTGGAAAAGTAGCACCAAAGATATGAGAGACAAACGCACTACAATTGAACGATGTTTAGTTCTATGAAACACGACAGACACAACCAGCAATATTGCAATTAACCTTTGTAGGAGTCTACAAAGGAAACTATAATGTTCGTCTGGTGGTTACAACACTCCACGCAAAAGTTAGTAATACTATCACCTGCCCAGTACTTTCACTGCATAACTTTATAATATTATAATTTAGGGGCACAAACCCTGGTCCATTATTCTGTTTTCCGAGCAACATTTCTTTGAAGTACAATATTTTGGCGATCTTTGCCTTGGACAGGCGTCTCATCTAGTCAATACAAGACTCAAAGATTCAGCATTGGTGCCGCT
The DNA here is from genome assembly GCA_020002185.1 of Paraescarpia echinospica. Lineage (NCBI taxonomy): Eukaryota > Metazoa > Annelida > Polychaeta > Sabellida > Siboglinidae > Paraescarpia > Paraescarpia echinospica. The sequence continues at coordinate 49,892 of JAHLWY010000244.1, forward strand.
AGTACAGCCACAGCAATGGAGATAGCAGACGAGGTTTTCCAACATGTGTGTAGATGGAAATAATTAGCATTTAATCGTTATATCATACTGTCTACCCTCTACAGTGCAGTTCCCTAGCTACATAATTGAGATTATAAGAGGATTTGCAGTCCTTCGTGCACATTGCGTTATACTGAGACATGGCTAAAAACAAAAAAAATCAAATTTCAGACATGTACGTATTGATGCCAGAATCAACCTGTAATAGACTGAGAATAGTTAGTACTGCTGGTGGCACAGTCATGTGTGTACAGAATGTACGAAATTGGCCAGCTCACACAACCTTGCGGTGCGCCGGCATTTATTGCGACCGTCTGAAAAAAGTCTGATTTACGTTAACAAAATGCACTCTATATGTTAAAAAGAATGATACCACCTGATGGTATATGGGTTACATTAATTTGTTTTCATTTACTGAGCATGGTGTGAGGTTGGATACGATTGTCAATGATGAGAATATGTTAGCATATACAAAAATTATTGAATTGTTGTGTTCAAAAAAATTCTCAAAATATAATAATGTACCTTTCCTTTTGGATAACATTTGTTTTCAAACCGAAATTCCTGTTTCAGTCGGACACTTCTATCGGTGCGACACGACCTCTTCCATTACAACTGATGCCTTTTTTAACCACGTGTTATCTCACCAGAGTATCATCAAATCTGTGCGCCCTCTCCATATATACATACATACATAATTAATCATAATAATTATTATTATTTATTTCTTATACAGCGCCACATCCAAATGATTATTATGGGGCGCATTACAATGATTAATGCAAATAAATATGTAACATCATACGATATACAGTTAAAATACTAATGTGCTGTTACATATGTAAACAGTCTTATATATATATATATATATATATATAAACACAAGTATGCAAGCTATTTAAACAATAAAATATATTATGTATTATATTAAATTAATTAAAATGAAGGTATCAATAATTATGATCACCGATCATCGAATGTTAAAATAATTTGTGAAAAGATGGATCTTCAGTGCCACTTTAAACTGATTGACATTAGCGCATTGGCGCTATTGGTGATTGATAATTGATTACATGCCCTTGGCACAAGATAATTTTCGTTCGCCAAGTCTAGTGCGGGTAGTGCGTTGTATACGGAGTAGCTGATCGGAGGAGCGTAGACAGCGTAACTGGCGAAATAGAGAGAGACGTCATGATAGATATGGAGGTGCGAGTCCATGAAGGCATTTGAAAGTGAGAAGTAGGGTCTTGAAAGTAATGCGATTCTTCACAGGAAGCCAGTGCAGCTCCACAAGCATTGGCATGACCTGCATGGTCTCGTTTCAACCGCATCATTATGATACGAGCACATGCATTTTGGACACGTTATAATCTCTCAGATACGCACACACGCACACACGTACACACGCACACACGCACACACGCACACACGCACACACGTACACACATACACACATACATGCATACGTACATGCATACATACATGCATACTTATACACACCCTTAATGGAAGAAAACAATTTATACAAATCGAATCTCGTTATCGGCCAAAGTTTTTAAAAGCTAGTAATAACTGCATAACTATTTACAACACTGTAATAACCTTGTTGCTGTACGAGAGAAAGCTCGTATATCGACGTTTGTGTGCGCACGTAGAGTGTTGGATGACACGAACAGACAAGAGCCGGTAGATACAGAGGTGGAAGCCAGAGAAGGCATTTGAAACGAAGAAGCAATGTTTTGAAACTGACGTGACACTTCACTGGCTGTCGGTGTAGTATCAATCTGTTCGCTTGACAATATTGCATTCTGGTTTAATAAAACGGACTCTAAGGCATTTGGCACTCGATTTGGTTTGCTAATTACACTCGCTGGATATCCGTTGTGACGATTAGCGATTACGTGACATCCGGTCTCGTACCCTAGCAACAGACCTGGGCGGACTATACACTACAACTGCAAGTAGGTGAGTCAGCGTCTGTTGACATCAAACGAAGGAAATAGTTCACTATTTTATCAAATTGTGCATCGTTTGCGGTCTTCTGAACTGGGATATCGATTTCAGGCGTTGGTAGTGGTTCTGTCCGTAAAAATACCGCAGTATTGTTTGAGTCCCATGGTAGACAATGTACGGCCTTAGTAATAATAATAATAATGAAATTACTTCTTTAGTGCCAATATCCGAGCTCAGTGGCGCAACAAATCCAAAGGATTAAGCGTTCTCATTGTCAAGTACTGAGTAAAGGTCGTCAACAGATCGATGGAATTGCAAAGAAGCTACTGAGGATATGCAGTATTAAAAATATAAGTTTTTATATTAAATTAAACTATATTTATTACTGTCTTAACACCAATAGGGAGTAACCGAAAAGGCTAGAGTTCCAGCATTCGTTTTAACTATTGGAAAACAATAGATCAGACACTGCAGACAGAAGTCTACTTGAAATGCCCGAAATATGGTTGCATGCCCACAACACTCCTGGAGTTGTTATGTGTGATGTATGTGATACATGCAGGAACACCCCCTGTTTCAGATGAATAATTCAGCTCTTCAAATCGTGTTATATATAGCTGAACCTGAACCAGTGATTCCCACTGATGTCCATGTTAACAACATAAAGTGATCATGTTTTATTTCACACTACGTAATATACTTCCTCAGTTTAGGTCAAAACTGAGTAGTATTTACCTTTTTGGAATGGCAAGTCATTTAGATATGAAATATGTTGTCCCAGGTAAATTACTGAGTGACTTTATTGAAACAGTCACTAAACAAAGTAAAGGAGGCATAAATATGGACATTTCTGATTTTCGGCTGACAGATGAAGAAGAGCAAAACAGCTGAAGCATATTGGAATAAAATGTGGGAAATTAACAGAGAAACTTGCCTGGCTAGAATACCCGACTTCCACAAAGCAACTCTTTTGCACGATGCTCTTTTGCATATCCATCTTGAGGGACTGATGCCATTCGAGGTGCAGATCTTCTTGTTGCATGCTATCATAGCAGATAAATACTTCACTTTGGATTGGATAAATGCAGCACTGTGCATATTTCCTTACACGTACCTGGAAAAATCAATGCCAGAAATGATTCTGAAAAATTATATTGATGACAGTATGGAGTAGATTTAAACAAACGTCAGCAGCAATGCTTACTTTGCTTAATGTGCTACCCTTATTCTCTCTGACGAAGTATATCAAAATGATAAGAAATGGCAACATTTGGTGCGACTATTCCAAATAAATCACATGATTGTCAGATACCGTACATATGTAGATGTATTGGGAACGTTGGAGTAATCCATATACACACATCACACGGTGTTTAAAAGGGAATATCCCAGGGCAAGTATCACTCCTAAAATGCATTACCCCCTGCATATCCCTGACCAGATGAGTCTATTTGGCCTGGAAGACACCATCGGTGCCTCACGTTTGAAGCAAAGAATGCCTTCTTCAAGGGCATGTACTGCAAATCCTACAGAAACTTGTTAAAAACCCTCAGCAAGAAACAAGTGTGGCTTTGCTATACGCAATTTGGTGCTAATGACACACACACACACGCACGCACGCACGCACGCACGCACGCACGCACGCACGCGCGCATACATTAAACTTTAACAATGTATTTGTTGGCACAACAAATGCAGAAATGAATCCTTAAGCATAAAGCATTTGTTATTTATTTCATATATTCATCTAAACTGCAGGATTTAGCTATGTCAGCCTTCACAATCTGTGACGGCAAGGAAACGAAGAATACTGTCTTTGCTCAGCTGACGCGCTCTGGTCCAGTATTATTGCACATATGTTAGACACAATTTGGCCTTTATGAAAACATTGATGAGAGGACGGTGAAAGCAGATCTACCCCAGATACGGTATGTACGCGTATATCGAGGACAGAATTGCATCGATGGCGAATCCCAGTGAGATGGTTGGGGAGATAGAGCTCGTTGCGACGGCACGCTGTCTACAACGACTAGTGCATGTCTTGGTTGGAGAGAGTGTCCTTGAATTTGGGACGGAATTTCAGAAGTATGCTGCAATTACGGTCAAATACCTAAATTTTAGTGATGCTGGTCATTATGATTGAAGCATTGGCCCCAAGCACAGGTGGCCCATCCGAGTGATCAACCACAGCTGGGCAGAAAGATTATCATTCCTGCAATGCTGTCTCCCGACCCACAACCAGCAATTTCTAGGGCCAAGAGAAGAACCACCAAGTCGGAAATCATAACCCCCAGTCCGTATAAAACACTGTAATGACAAATTCAAAACGCATAGTAGTAGGCGTATACCAACAGTTGGCAAGAGAAAAAAAAAATAACACAGGAAAAAATTACAAAAAAAATTCAGCTTTTTCCTGCCAGCCAAAACAACAAAAAACAATTAAAGTGACAACGAGTCTTGGTACTGTGTCCTATTTGACGAAGAGCGAAAAGAAAACATAGTGAAATGTGTACACTATGGGACATGATACACCTGAGTTGATCAAGAAGCCACTACCTTTTTATAAGTTGAATCACGGTTTCTTTTAAAGCATCAATAATTGACTGATGACATATAATGAACCAGAAGCACCAACATTGGACTACCTGGTCCAAAATCAGGACCACTGTAGTCCAATATATGTCACATATTATGCAAATTGGACAAAATTAAGAAACAAAATGTTTGCATGTTTTTTTTTAAATAACAAATACTTTGACTTTATTTCCTGCTTGCACAAAGAGCTTGGTGTAGTCCGTGGCCTGACCTTTAATAGTCCTCAGTATCACGTACAGGAATTGGGAAAGACGGCTTGGAAGTTAGGGGGTTCAATATCGGTTCAATTCCCTTAATAACAATAATACTAATAACAATAACAACAACAACAATAATAATAATAACAATAATAATAATAACAACAATAAAAACAATAACAATGATAATAGTAATAATAATAATAATAATAACAACAACAAAAAATAAAATAACAACAACAACAACAATAATAATAATAATAATAACAATAATAATAATAATAACAACAACAATAAAAACAATAACAATGATAATACGACTAATAATAATAACAACAACAACAACAATAAAAATAATAATAACAATAATAATAACAACAACAATAAAAACAATAACAATGATAATAATAATAATAACAACAACAACAATAAAAATAATAATACTAACAACAACAACAACCATAATAACAATAATAACAATAACATGACAAGGCGCTGATGGCGCCTACTCTATAATTAGAGCGAGTGGTTTAGCTGCAGCTAACGCAGCTAATGCAGCGCCCCTACGAGTTATCAAAGTTTGAGCGCATTGGCTCTGTGAGTCCACGACGAAGATTTACCAGTTTTTATGCTTAGAGTATTTTACTCCCTTTTTATTAACAGGGGCGACCAACTTTTTTGGAAATACACATATGCAGTGGGTATATCGACATTGCCAACGTTTCGAAACGGCAGTAAGTGGATTCGAACGCTGATGCTCTCGGGATCATGAACACAAACTTGATAGACACACAGCTCTACTCAGGGTTGGCAAAGGAAACCGTCGCTGTCCATCTCGCTTTTTGGTGAATTGCAGATCAAATTCAAAGACAGAGCTACAAACCGTCGCAGAGTCTTACAAAAAACAATTGCTACCATCGACCGCAACAAAATGCCCAACAAATTGTAAACACAGTGATTCATTTGACTACAGTGTATTTAGGTAAGATTATTTATTAATTTAGTTTCTTATATTTTGTACTCCGTTAGTGTTTGCTTTGATATATTAGGTGTAAAGCAGCGGAGACGGCAGCAAAACGTTGTCAGCAAAACGTCGCCAACACAGTGATTCATACGTATTTTTAAAAAGAGGTGATTTATTCTCTTTTTTTAGGGTTTGCTTTGGTGAAGCAGGCGTGAACCGGTGGGGCGGAACGTCAAGTACCACAAGTGCTTTGGTGGGGCAGGCGTGAACCAGTGAGGCGGAACGACCAGTAGCACGAGTGCTTTGGTGGGGCAGGCGTGAACCGGTGGGGCGGAACGACCAGTAGCACGAGTGCTTTGGTGGAGCAGGCGTGAACCGGTGGGACGGAACGACCAGTAGCACAAGTGCTTTGGTGGGGCAGGCGTGAACCAGTGGGGCGGAACGACCAGTAGCACAAGTGCTTTGGTGGAGCAGGCGTGAACCAGTGGGGCGGAACGACCAGTACCACAAGTGCGAGGCGACGTCAGCGCCAAACAGCAATATTGATGAAAAAATATGAAGAAAACGCAAGATTTTAGAGGTGACATTCACAACTTCCAGCGAAATTTATGTCAACTGGTTCATTTGGCTGTTTGCCAGTAGATTTTCCCGACCATTAAGCCTGTTTGGTTTAGTTATTGACGATAAGATTTTCACATTTGGCACACACGGAACTGCAGCTTCTCAGCTGTCGACTCGATTGATGACACCGGAACACGTAAGTGCTGTTGAAGATGTTTTGCCACGACGTTAAAAATTTGCTAAGTTCTTCAGACTTTCCGAAAACCTCGGTGTTTACCCTCTCCCGAGGCTCGCCAACAAAACCCATTTTCAGGCTCTCAAAAACCTGTAATTGCACAAACAAATATTAATAATAATATGATAACTTCTGTTGCGCCTAAATCCTTAGAAACCAAGCTCAGAGGCGCATCAAAACAAAAGGATTGGTCAATCTCAAAATCCATAAGCAGTATTCCAGTTGTTATTGGGGGATAATAATCTTATTTCCAGCCCCCCTCCCTCCAAAAAGCACACCAGAAAACGAATAAGCCTTTCCTAAATATTGGAGGTTAATTCTATATCCAGCCCCCCTCCTCAGATATTAGGGACTCAGCCCCACAAGCCCCCTTTCGGTTCAGGCGCATTACTTCTGTGAGAACGAACAACCAGACACATGTATTCATGTTGTATGACTATATCAGCAGCGTATGACGTAGTTAAATCTGAATAGAATGTTAAAGGTAGTAACGATTTGCGTAAGTAATTGCTGAATTCGAATGTCTAAATTGCGTGTTAGTGTGTGTTGAACGGTTATGTTTTCGCGGTGTGGAATCAATCATCTCTTACAGGCGTGAAATTACACCGGCATGTCCTACCTATCGTTGCTTACTGACACATTACGTTCTGCTATTATTAAAATGTATCTGTCTGCCTTTATTGAATATCGTTTTGTCAAACACTCAACAATTTCTTTTAGACCAGCGTGTTTGCCTTGTTATGTTCACCTTCACGCCATACTCCAGTTAGACATAAAATACACTAGAACTTATGTCAGTGTGGCAATAAATCAACTCCGTCCAGTATATACCGTTTTTTGGATTATGTATACGTTTTGGAGGATGGTGTCCTTTTTGCCAAGTAGGCTACTGACACTGTTGGCCCAATGTAACGTGAACTTCCTCTCGGTGTCTTGAGTAATCAAACCCACTGTCACCTTTATAAGTGAACTAGTTGTGGGGCGAGCATTTCATGCACACGGTAATGTCATCTCATTGATATCAAATAGTTTACTACTATTGGTCAACATAAAGCAAAGCTTCATTACATGTACTCATAAGGCTATTAACTGAATGTCATGGTGATGAGGAGTTTTGCAAAATTGTCTAGTCAAAACACATTGCAGTGGAAATTACCGCCTTACACTGTATGAACATATACGTATTATGACGTATCTGCTTATGATACTGGCCGCGCATGGCATGGGTTCGTGACCAACAAAACAATACAATTAATGTTTTATCTAATTCATTTTAAAGTGCATGTTTTATCATATACAGTGCGAACTTGGGGCGATCTTGCTTTCCCTATAAATATGATAATTTCGTTATCTTTCCCATTCCGTGGCATACTGTAACATTTGTACGGTTTTCATGGCTGATCCTGTTGTTCGACTTTCACGTCTCTACGTCATAGTCAATATTTCATACTCGTCCACGGTTAACATAAACACTGTTTTGCGAAGCATTACTCACCTACATAATTGTATACGTCAATAATAAAAATAATATATGAACTGCTGCGACGTTGTTGTTGTTATTGTTGTTAATGTTGTTGTTGTCGTCGGCGTCGTCGTTGTTGTCGTCGTTGTTGTTGTTGCTGTCGTTGTTGTTGTTATTGTGGTTGTTGTTGTTGTCGTCGTTGGTGCTGTTGTTGTTGTTGTTGTTGGTGTTGTTGTCGTCATTGTCGTCGTTGCCGTTGTTGGTGTCGTTGTCATTGCGTTGTCGTCGTCGTCGTCGTCGTTGCCGTTGTTGGTGTCGTTGTCATTGCGTTGTCGTCGTCGTCGTCGTGGCTGCTGTTGTTGTTGTTGTTGTCGTTTTCCTCGTCGTCGGCATCGTTGTTGTTGTTGCTGTTGTTGTCGTTGTTGTTGTCGTTATCGTTGTCTTCGTCGGCGGCGTTGATGTTGTTGTTGTCATTGTTGTCGTCATCGTCGTCGTTGTTGTTGTTGTAGTCGTAGTCGTCGTCGTTGTTGTCGTCGTCGTCGTTGTTGTTGTTGTTGTTGTAGTCGTAGTCGTCGTTGTTGTTGTTGTAGTCGTAGTCGTCGTTGTTGTTGTTGTTGTTTCCTCTCGTACGACAAAAGCGAACGAAGGAGACGACCATTGCTAATTTATAGCGACAAACTGGAGGTACAAACGAAGAGTGTATGGAACGGAAACATAACGAGTGATTTCAGATATGGGAGGGCTGAAGCAAAGGTGGTCTCGGAGTGTAATATATATGTGCGAGCATGCGTGCGTGCATGCGTGCGAGTTATTTTCTGTGTATGTGTGTGTGTTTGTGTGCCTGTGTGTGTGTGTGTGTGTGTTGCGGGCGTGTGTGTGTGTGTGTGTTGCGGGCGTGTGTGTGTGTGTGTGTGTGTGTGTGTGTGTGTGTCTGTGTCTGTGTGTGTGTGTGTGTGTGTGTGTGTGTGTGTGTGTGTGTGTGTGTGTGTGTGTGTGTGTGTGTGTGTGTGTGTGTGTGTGTGTGTGTGTGTGTGTGTGTGTGTGTGTGTGTGTATTGCGGGCGTGTGTGCGTGTGAGCATTGTGGAAAGTTTCACGAATATCACAAGACATTTCACACAAACATTTATGATGAAACCTATTTGTTTCTATCGAAATTTGCCTAGTGATTTGTATGTTATTAACGGTATAACGCTACCCACGATTAGGCCTGTTTTATAACTGTATTTAAGCTGACTACACGAGAATCGTCAGAGTCATACTGATGTAATTTTCATCAAGTTTGTTTTATATTTTTCAATCGCGTGCATCATTATTAAATATTATCACGTAAATTTCCCATATTTAATTGTACATGCTACGCATATCGGTTAAAATTATGTTACGTTGAAAGCAGGCCTTTGAAATATATATGTTGTTCTTCAATGCTTAGGTTGCAGCAACGTTATTCTTACTGTATATATTTTCGCGCGTAATAACGTGCATGGCACCTGAAATATCACATTTGCATTACCGTTGCCTGGAAACTTTCTAACATCTCTACTAAATATATAGAAACAGACTGAACATAACGTTTTTGAAATTTCAAGCAACTGTCAACCGATCAATCCATTACAGCCCATTGTCTCTAACTGGCACTGGCCCAAGGATGGTACCATAAAAACACGAAGTACGCGCCAACCACCACGCATGACATTGTTTCAACACAGAACAAAGGAGAGGTTCTTTCTCTTGTTTCATTCCGCATTTGCAGGAGCTCCTGGTATCTGATTCAGATAAGTCTGTTTTCAAGCTACTTTGTATATTACACATTCACCACTAGAAAATATACTTTATTTCACACTTTCAGTTTTAGTTTTGCTGTAGAGACGATGCGCGTCGTTATCATCCTTCTGTTTGTGAGTGTCGCGCTGTCGACTTTGGCAGATTACAAAGCAGTTCAACAGGAGAAGACGGTAGGAAAAACATTCTGTTTGCCTTAAATAGTAGTAACCAGGTGATTATAAGAAATGTTTGAGCAACTCCATGGTCACTACAAATGTAATAATACACAGTGCTTGTAAGTGGCCCGACCTGTATTCCCTTACCGATATCTATAGCACGCGCCTCGCCTTGAGATCGGGGCCTTTGGAAACAGTGGTGATGCATATGTCCTGCACGTCTCGATGTAATATAGTTGACACTCAGTATTATGACCGTCGTTCTAAACCTCATTTTTGAGACCATTTGGAGGGTACTTCAATGTCTGACCACTAGTATCCTATCCAACTCTCTCTCCCTCCCGCTTCTACCCTCCCTCCCCCCTCTCTCTCTCTCTCTCGCTCTTTCTCACTCTCTTTTTCCATCTCTGCCACCCTCCCTTCCTCCCTCCATCCCCACTCTAACTATCCTCATGATACACCAGATCCAGTGTATGTTGATCACTATGCATACTCAGCTATCCAACAAACGCTAATCGGTTTATTATATGTAATCAATATCAGACAACAAATATCATGTTTATTTCTGTTTATATTAAAGGACATAGCAAGAGAAGCTGAAGTTACAGCGGCGCGGCGACGAAAAAGTTTGAGTGGCGCTGATGCTCTGGTAGTCCCCCAATATGAATTTCGTTCCCGCGCCACTGTGGTTCTTTGGGTTCTAGTCGAAACACTCGGTGAAAACCAAGGAGAAGAAGACATGGACCAGTTGGAAGCCACTCCTGCTGGCCCAAGTGATGGAGTTAACCCATCCGATCGTGCTGATGACAGCGACTCTGACATGTATGACATCAGTTATGGCCCACTCTTGCAGTGGTGATTTCTCTGCTGTTGCTGCAGGCCATGAATGTGATTCTTAAGGATCTTTGCTCACATATGGCTAATGAATGGTATGCCACCTGTTTCAATTAAATCGAATTGAGGAACATGTTCCAAATATCTGTTGTTCATAATGATTAGCGAATGTATAGAAATAAGGTTAATTATCAGTATGGTTATATATCAAATCAGTTTATAGGCGTATATATCAGCAGCTTAATCCCTATCTGAAATATGTATTGAATTATTATCACTGGACCAGGAGCGAAACCCAGACCGGAAAGCCATGATATTTGGTGTAAAAACCTGGCTCTCAACATTGGGGTCTGTGCATCCTTCGTGACTCAGAGATCACGTTAATGTCGGTCTCGTCTCAATTTGGGTCGTAAAATAACCACTGAGGGCGACAAGCACCCTGGCACCACCCCCAGTGCCAGCATATAAAGCTCAGTTTGGCAACAATGTTCTGAAAACGGCTGACTAATTGAATGAGACCTATTAAGACCATTACATTGTAACCTCAATAATAAAGACCAGTTAATAAAACGTCGCCGAGAGATGGAAATAACTAGAACTGTGTATTTTTTCTTTAAGGCCTATAATTGGTTAGCAGGCCGTTTGCGCTCGCGCATTGTGCCACTGGTAAAATGCGGACCAGTAGCTTTGCAGCCTGACTGACACTGAATTCTCTCATGCATGAGAAAAGTACTCTAGGAAAGCAGAAACTATTGCAAGCATGTACATAAATCACTCTAAATAACTATCATTGTTTAATATGTGACCAATTGAAATGGTAGATTATAGAGGCCAACGATCTAAAGACGCGAGTGGACATAGGAGATGAACTTAAATGATGCCAAATTAACGTATTTATAATATCGTATTATATATATACCCGGCTTTACCACGGGATAAAATTATGTTATTGTACTATCACTAAATTCCATTGACCGATTAATTTCACGTAAGTGACTAAAAGAAAGTGTATAGATAGCATACCACTTTCACCAGTATTATTGGAGATTGTTCGCGGTGTCAACGGGGAGAGTGTTTCATATTGTTTTGAATCAACAATTAATTGCAGCTCACGAGTTTCTATTCGGATGACGAGAGCAGATTTTGTTGCAGATTTGCTGAGAGCCTATATACCTGCACTACCCTTGATTTTCACCAAAACCAACAACAAAATTCAAAAACATATTTCAACTCTATTATAACTATTGCAGGCTTACAGGTCCGTAACCGGGGTGGGGGATTTGGGACGCCCCGCTTGAACATGCACCCAACTTCGTTTTCTAACTATATGGCTATCAATTATTACTGTGAGCTATACAGTGAAATGTGTACATAATTCATAGTCGGACAAGCACCATTGTTTTCGAATCCCACGTAAAACGAATTCCCAATCGAAATGTACGCCTTACCCACCGAAGAATGATTATTTCATTAAATGCAGAGTCGTTGCATGGTGTGAGTATAGACTTCCTTTGAGAGCGGGCATACTTTTTGACCGGGATTTTTTTTTTGAAGCCCTTTTTATGCCTCTGCCCTTCTAAAAAGGTAACAGTAAAGGCAAGTTCTTATATAGCGATGTATTCAGTCCTCAGGACAGCTCAAAGCACTTTACACTTTATTCCCTGGCAGACCTCTTCAATCGAACACCATTTCGACTTCTCAGTGAAGAATTCAGCCACGCTGCAGTTAATGCGCGAAGACTATTCACACACAAATATCCAACAGGTACTCATTTATACAAAGTTCGACACGGGAGCACATAATTCGATCCCGTGTACTCTCGATAGAGAGCCCGGTGCTCTAGACACTGCGCCATCTCGCTACAAGACGAACCCCTCCCGGACCCCCTGTTCGAGGTTGCTATATTGGGAAACACACATACGTAGGTAGCACGTACGCACAACATAGTTTGTTAGGGGGTGATGATAATTTAGCCCCCCCCCAATATAGAATGAAGGGGTGTGCATTTATTGGTGCAATTTGAAGTTGTTGTTGAAACTGAAGGTGCTTTTTGGCGAACCTCAAGAGGAGTGCAAATCGAGGTTTTTGGAGAGCCTGAATGTGTTTTATTGGCGATCCTAAAGAGTGGGTACAGGTCGAGGTTTTTGGTGAGCCTGACGGTGTGTAGTTTGGCGAACCTCAAGGGGGTGCAACTGGAGGTTTGTCGTAAGCTTCAAAATATGTTGAAGGTCGCCGAAAAATATGACCCGACAACGGCGGAGGCGGAGTGGTGCTGAAGCGCCGGCTAAGCCCACCTACCGCGCCTGTGATATTATTATGCAACTTCATGATATTGTCTTTCCTGTAGCCTAACATTATGAAAATAAGAATTTGTAAGCCTACATATTGTAGGACACACAAATGTCTTCTCACGTGTTCGAGATCATAGGCAGGGACAGTTCTAAATAGTAACGAAAGTCAAAAGACGGCAAATGGGGCCAAGATGTTCCGCGCAGGCTGGATGTTATCTCGTAAACATTACGGTCAGGCCATGATACATGACGAAGAAGGTTACAGATCCGGTCGAGTTTGGTGCAAGAGTCAGTGAAAACGCAAAACGCCGTCGCTTGTGATTTTCTCTCGTATCGCATCGAAAGTCGATGAGCTCCTTTCTCCTAATCAAAGTGGATTCCATGGTCGAAGTACGGCTGACGTAGTGTTCGGATACCGGTGGTATATGTGTATTTTTTCAAAAAATTCTAGCCGATCCCCCGTAGACTAACAGACTTCTCTTTATATTTTTTTCAAAAAATTCTAGCCGATCCCTCGTAGACTAACAGACTTCTCTTTATATTTTTTCAAACAATTCTAGCCGATCCCCCGTAGACTAACTGACTTCTCTTTATATTTTTTCAACAAATTCTAGCCGATCCCCCGTAGACTAACTGACTTCTCTTTATATTAAAAAAAAAAAATTCTAGCCGATCCCCCGTAAACTAACTGACTACTCTTTATATTTTTTCAAAAAATTCTAGCCGATCCCCCGTAGACTAACTGACTTCTCTTTATATTTTTTCAAAAAATTCTGGCCGATTTGTATGGCGAGCGAGGCATCGGGCATTAAGATCATAATATTTACTCCCACCGTTTACCCGCGCTTATTTCTAAAAAAATTACTAAAATTCGCTAGTCTACGGGGGATCGGCATGATTTAATGGATTGAGTGAACTAACTCTGTCTATGATAAAAGGGTTAGCGCAGATTGTCCGTGTAGTCATCCACAAAAGGGTGTTATCTTTTCGCTATTTTCTGATCGCTAACACCATTTTGCGGACAGGTACCAGTAAGTCAACGAAAACTTCACGGTAGTTAACACCCTTTTGCGGACAAGTACCAGTTGGACTTAACCCTAGGTTTTCATTTTTTGATATAATTGTCTGAACAATATAAAACCTACAATATTCTAAAGGATATACATAACATAGAAACAATTCTACTTATTTGATAATGGCAGTACAATAGACTTTTTTTTACAAGACTTTTAACTTTTGAAATAACCTCATTGTGTGATCGATTTAAGAGGTAGTCGACCTCATAATGGTCTCTATAGATTTGTTTAGACAAATGCTACAATTTCTAAGATATACCTTTCTTTTTTACTAAGCAACATGTTTAGTAATTAAATAATACAAATAAATGTACCAGATATATATCAAACCGATTGCGTAAGTGATTTGGCAAGAAATGCCGGAAATTTGTCTAAGTAAAACTCGTTAGTCTACGGGGGATCGGCTTGATTTACTCCCGCCGTTTACCCGCGCTGATTTCTATGGCGAGCGAGGCATTTGGTATAAAGGAGTCATATTTACTCCCGCTGTTTACCCGCGCTTATTTCTAAAAATTTGACTAAGTAAAACTCGTTAGTCTACGGGGGATCGGCATGATTTACTCCCACCGTTTACCCGCGCTGATATCTATGGCGAGCGAGGCATTTGGTATAAAGGAGTCATATTTACTCCCGCCGTTTACCCGCGCTTATTTCTGAAAATTTCACTAAGTAAAACTCGTTAGTCTACGAGGGATCGGCATGATTTACTCCCGCCGTTTACCCGCGCTTATTTCTGTAATTTTTCCATAGCATCACGACCCGTCGAGCTATCGAGACGCGGTCTTCAGCTCCGTGTTCGCGCCGCCGAGGGCAAGCGTACGCTTCAAACCGCATCCCGATATTCGCAGTATCACCGATTGCGTGAGCGATTTGGTAAGAAATGCCGGAAATTTGACTAAGTAAAACCAGTTAATCTACGGGGGATCGGCATGTGAAATTTTCTATAGCATCACATCCCGTCGAGCTATCGAGACGCGGTCTTCTGCTCCTTGTTCGCGCCGCCGAGGGTAAGCGTACACTTCAAACCGCATCCCGATATTCGCAGCGACACCGATTCCGTGAGTGATTTGGTAAGAAATGCTGAAAATTTGACTAAGTAAAACTCGTTATTCTACGGGGGATCGGCATGATTTACTCCCGCCGTTTACCCGCGCTGATTTCTATGGCGAGCGAGGCATTTGGTGTAAAGGAGTCATATTTGCTCCCGCCGTTTACCCGCGCTTATTTATGAAAATTTGACTAAGTAAAACTCTTTAGTCTACGGGGGATCGGCATGATTTACTCCCGGCGTTTACCCGCGCTGATTTCTATGGCGAGCGAGGCATTTGGTAAAAAGGAGTCATATTTACTCCCGCCGTTTACCCGCGCTTATTTCTGAAAATTTGACTAAGTAAAACTCGTTAGTCTACGGGGGATCGGTATGATTTACTCCCGCCGTTTACCCGCGCTGATTTCTATGGCGAGCGAGGCATTTGGTAAAAAGGAGTCATATTTACTCCCGCCGTTTACCCGCGCTTATTTCTGAAAATTTGACTAAGTAAAACTCGTTAGTCTACGGGGGATCGGCATGATTTACTCCCGCCGTTTACCCGCGCTGATTTCTATGGCGAGCGAGGCATTTGGTAAAAAGGAGTCATATTTGCTCCCGCCGTTTACCCGCGCTTATTTCTGAAAATTTGACTAAGTAAAACTCGTTAGTCTACGGGGGATCGGCATGATTTACTCCCGGCGTTTACCCGCGCTGATTTCTATGGCGAGCGAGGCATTTGGTAAAAAGGAGTCATATTTACTCCCGCCGTTTACCCGCGCTTATTTCTGAAAATTTGACTAAGTAAAACTCGTTAGTCTACGGGGGATCGGTATGATTTACTCCCGCCGTTCACCCGCGCTGATTTCTATGGCGAGCGAGGCATTTGGTAAAAAGGAGTCATATTTACTCCCGCCGTTTACCCGCGCTTATTTCTGAAAATTTGACTAAGTAAAACTCGTTAGTCTACGGGGGATCGGCATGATTTACTCCCGCCGTTTACCCGCGCTGATTTCTATGGCGAGCGAGGCATTTGGTATAAAGGAGTCATATTTACTCCCGCCGTTTACCCGCGCTTATTTCTGAAAATTTGACTAAGTAAAACTCGTTAGTCTACGGGGGATCGGCATGATTTACTCCCGGCGTTTACCCGCGCTGATTTCTATGGCGAGCGAGGCATTTGGTAAAAAGGAGTCATATTTACTCCCGCCGTTTACCCGCGCTTATTTCTGAAAATTTGACTAAGTAAAACTCGTTAGTCTACGGGGGATCGGCATGATTTACTCCCGCCGTTTACCCGCGCTGATTTCTATGGCGAGCGAGGCATTTGGTAAAAAGGAGTCATATTTGCTCCCGCCGTTTACCCGCGCTTATTTCTGAAAATTTGACTAAGTAAAACTCGTTAGTCTACGGGGGATCGGCATGATTTACTCCCGGCGTTTACCCGCGCTGATTTCTATGGCGAGCGAGGCATTTGGTAAAAAGGAGTCATATTTACTCCCGCCGTTTACCCGCGCTTATTTCTGAAAATTTGACTAAGTAAAACTCGTTAGTCTACGGGGGATCGGTATGATTTACTCCCGCCGTTTACCCGCGCTGATTTCTATGGCGAGCGAGGCATTTGGTAAAAAGGAGTCATATTTACTCCCGCCGTTTACCCGCGCTTATTTCTGAAAATTTGACTAAGTAAAACTCGTTAGTCTACGGGGGATCGGCATGATTTACTCCCGCCGTTTACCCGCGCTGATTTCTATGGCGAGCGAGGCATTTGGTATAAAGGAGTCATACTTACTCCCGCCGTTTACCCGCGCTTATTTCAAAAAATTTGACTAAGTAAAACTCGTTAGTCTACGGGGGATCGGCATGATTTACTCCCGGCGTTTACCCGCGCTGATTTCTATGGCGAGCGAGGCATTTGGTAAAAAGGAGTCATATTTACTCCCGCCGTTTACCCGCGCTTATTTCTGAAAATTTGACTAAGTAAAACTCGTTAGTCTACGGGGGATCGGCATGATTTACTCCCGCCGTTTACCCGCGCTGATTTCTATGGCGAGCGAGGCATTTGGTATAAAGGAGTCATATTTACTCCCGCCGTTTACCCGCGCTTATTTCTGAAAATTTGACTAAGTAAAACTCGTTAGTCTACGGGGGATCGGCATGATTTACTCCCGGCGTTTACCCGCGCTGATTTCTGTGACGAGCGAGGCATTTGGTAAAAAGGAGTCATATTTACTCCCGCCGTTTACCCGCGCTTATTTCTGAAAATTTGACTAAGTAAAACTCGTTAGTCTACGGGGGATCGGCATGATTTACTCCCGCCGTTTACCCGCGCTGATTTCTATGGCGAGCGAGGCATTTGGTAAAAAGGAGTCATATTTACTCCCGCCGTTTACCCGCGCTTATTTCTGAAAATTTGACTAAGTAAAACTCGTTAGTCTACGGGGGATCGGCATGATTTACTCCCGCCGTTTACCCGCGCTGATTTCTATGGCGAGCGAGGCATTTGGTATAAAGGAGTCATATTTACTCCCGCCGTTTACCCGCGCTTATTTCTGAAAATTTGACTAAGTAAAACTCGTTAGTCTACGGGGGATCGGCATGATTTACTCCCGGCGTTTACCCGCGCTGATTTCTATGGCGAGCGAGGCATTTGGTAAAAAGGAGTCATATTTACTCCCGCCGTTTACCCGCGCTTATTTCTGAAAATTTGACTAAGTAAAACTCGTTAGTCTACGGGGGATCGGTATGATTTACTCACGCCGTTTACCCGCGCTGATTTCTATGGCGAGCGAGGCATTTGGTAAAAAGGAGTCATATTTACTCCCGCCGTTTACCCGCGCTTATTTCTGAAAATTTGACTAAGTAAAACTCGTTAGTCTACGGGGGATCGGCATGATTTACTCCCGCCGTTTACCCGCGCTGATTTCTATGGCGAGCGAGGCATTTGGTATAAAGGAGTCATATTTACTCCCGCCGTTTACCCGCGCTTATTTCTGAAAATTTGACTAAGTAAAACTCGTTAGTCTACGGGGGATTGGCATGATTTACTCCCGCCGTTTACCCGCGCTGATTTCTATGGCGAGCGAGGCATTTGGTATAAAGGAGTCATATTTACTCCCGCCGTTTACCCGCGCTTATTTCTGAAAATTTGACTAAGTAAAACTCGTTAGTCTACGGGGGATCGGCATGATTTACTCCCGGCGTTTACCCGCGCTGATTTCTATGGCGAGCGAGGCATTTGGTAAAAAGGAGTCATATTTACTCCCGCCGTTTACCCGCGCTTATTTCTGAAAATTTGACTAAGTAAAACTCGTTTGTCTACGGGGGATCGGCATGATTTACTCCCGCTGTTTACCCGCGCTTATTTCTGTAATTTTCCCATAGCATCACGACCCGTCGAGCTGTCGAGACGCGGTCTTCAGCTCAGTGTTCGCGCCGCCGAGTGCAAGCGTACGCTTCAAACCGCATCCCGATATTCGCAGTATCACCGATTGCGTGATTGATTTGGTAAGAAATGCCGGAAATTTGACTATGTAAAACCAGTTAATCTACGGGGGATCGGCATGTGAAATTTTCTATAGCATCACATCCCTTCGAGCTATCGAGACGCGGTCTTCTGCACCGTGTTCGCGCCGCCGAGGGCAAGCGTACGCTTCAAACCGTATCCCGATATTCGCAGCGACACCGATTCCGTGAGTGATTTGGTAAGAAATGCTGAAAATTTGACTAAGTAAAACTCGTTAGTCTACGGGGGATCGGCATGATTTACTCCCGCCGTTTACCCGCGCTGATTTCTATGGCGAGCGAGGCATTTGGTATAAAGGAGTCATATTTACTCCCGCCGTTTACCCGCGCTTATTTCTGAAAATTTGACTAAGTAAAACTCGTTAGTCTACGGGGTATCGGCATGATTTACTCCCGCCGTTTACCCGCGCTTATTTCTGTAATTTTTCCATAGCATCACGACCCTTCGAGCTATCGAGACGCGGTCTTCTGCTCCGTGTTCGCGCCGCCGAGAGTAAGCGTACACTTCAAACCGCATCCCGATATTCGCAGCGACACCGATTCCGTGAGTGATTTGGTAAGAAATGCTGAAAATTTGACTAAGTAAAACTCGTTAGTCTACGGGGGATCGGCATGATTTACTCCCGCCGTTTACCCGCGCTGATTTCTATGGCGAGCGAGGCATTTTGGTATAAAGGAGTCATATTTGCTCCCGCCGTTTACCCGCACTTATTTCTTAAAATTTGACTAAGTAAAACTCGTTAGTCTACGGGGGATCGGCATGATTTACTCCCGCTGTTTACCCGCGCTTATTTCTGTAATTTTCCCATAGCATCACGACCCGTCGAGCTGTCGAGACGCGGTCTTCAGCTCAGTGTTCGCGCCGCCGAGTGCAAGCGTACGCTTCAAACCGCATCCCGATATTCGCAGTATCACCGATTGCGTGATTGATTTGGTAAGAAATGCCGGAAATTTGACTATGTAAAACCAGTTAATCTACGGGGGATCGGCATGTGAAATTTTCTATAGCATCACATCCCTTCGAGCTATCGAGACGCGGTCTTCTGCACCGTGTTCGCGCCGCCGAGGGCAAGCGTACGCTTCAAACCGTATCCCGATATTCGCAGCGACACCGATTCCGTGAGTGATTTGGTAAGAAATGCAGAAAATTTGACTAAGTAAAACTCGTTAGTCTACGGGGGATCGGCATGATTTACTCCCGCCGTTTACCCGCGCTGATTTCTATGGCGAGCGAGGCATTTGGTATAAAGGAGTCATATTTACTCCCGCCGTTTACCCGCGCTTATTTCTGAAAATTTGACTAAGTAAAACTCGTTAGTCTACGGGGTATCGGCATGATTTACTCCCGCCGTTTACCCGCGCTTATTTCTGTAATTTTTCCATAGCATCACGACCCTTCGAGCTATCGAGACGCGGTCTTCTGCTCCGTGTTCGCGCCGCCGAGAGTAAGCGTACACTTCAAACCGCATCGCGATATTCCCAGCGACACCGATTCCGTGAGTGATTTGGTAAGAAATGCTGAAAATTTGACTAAGTAAAACTCGTTAGTCTACGGGGGATCGGCATGATTTACTCCCGCCGTTTACCCGCGCTGATTTCTATGGCGAGCGAGGCATTTTGGTATAAAGGAGTCATATTTGCTCCCGCCGTTTACCCGCACTTATTTCTTAAAATTTGACTAAGTAAAACTCGTTAGTCTACGGGGGATCGGCATGATTTACTCCCGGCGTTTACCCGCGCTGATTTCTATGGCGAGCGGGGCATTTGGTAAAAAGGAGTCATATCTACTCCCGCCGTTTACCCGCGCTTATTTCTGAAAATTTGACTAAGTAAAACTCGTTAGTCTACGGGGGATCGGTATGATTTACTCACGCCGTTTACCCGTGCTGATTTCTATGGCGAGCGAGGCATTTGGTAAAAAGGAGTCATATTTACTCCCGCCGTTTACCCGCGCTTATTTCTGAAAATTTGACTAAGTAAAACTCGTTAGTCTACGGGGGATCGGCATGATTTACTCCCGCCGTTTACCCGCGCTGATTTCTATGGCGAGCGAGGCATTTGGTATAAAG